>CAUYTI010070909.1:0-53168 GCA_963575145.1 Galago senegalensis | reverse complement strand
AATGCGAACTTTGATAAGCAGTTCTTGATAATCAGTTCTCAACAATTATTTGTTATTATTAAAGTTTAACATTATAAAATTAACAAAAATAATATAAAACTCATATTCTGGCGAAATAGCCACATGACAGCCGGAAACCGTATATTCCCTTCCCATTCTCCTGCGGTTCTGTAGCTTGTCGTGCATTCTTTCCAAAAATTGGGACTTATTTAAAATACTGTGGGATGTGGGACCAATTGTTAAAAATTGGGACTGTCCCAGCAAAAGCAGGACGTCTGGTCACCTTAATTTACTAGCTGTGTGACTGGAGTCAATTACTTCTGTGCCTCATCTGTCAAATGAATTTTGTTGTTGTTCTTATCCTGAGGCTCTGTTAGTCTTCGGGCCAGGTATCTCAACAGCCTTGGGTATTTTCTCCCTTTTTTAGTTTCTCTGTATGTTTGCTTCTACTATCCCATCGTTCCTCAAGGTCAGAGAGCTGGAAGGGCCAGGGGTTCTGCCTGACCTCAGGCTTTAGCCAAGGACTGCCAGGGACCTGGATATGGAAACTCAGCAAGCAAGCTCAGAGGTGTAACTTAATTCTAGTGCTTCTCTGGGAGGCGAGGCTGAAGTCACCCTCTCGGGATTTCGCCTGAATTGGTGCCTCTTTTGCTTTTTGCTTCTCCTGCTCCTTTACAGGTTTTCCCAGGAGCTCTGCCTTGAAATAGATCACTTCCTCTTGAATCTTTTCTCAGGGCACTTACATGAGTTAACATACATGAAGTACTTAGAACAATGCCCGGAATACAATGAGAGTTTAATAAATGTTAACAGCTAATCTGCTTATTATTACTAAATGCTGATGTTGTGCCAAGTACTGCGTCACACTCATTTTATCACTTAATCTTATCCAAATCTACCTTTCTTTCAGGAGGGAAGGAAAAGCCAGAGAAATAAGCCGAGCCTGAGTGGCAGGAGACAGTCAAGGGCCAATCCCAGAGTCAGAATTCTATATCTAAAAAAGTGGCACAGAGCAGATGACCAAGGGAGGGAGAAGTGGCAAGTTTCAAATAATGGTGGGATTGACAGCCCACATTGGGAGTGGGGGAGGATACGGGTGAATCAGTAAGTGGGCTGGTAAATGCTGACCACAACCTGTCCAGTGGAGGCTACTTTCCCTTTAGCCAGAGGAGGAAAGGAAATCCCAGGAGGCAAACTTGCCTGAGGAGGGTAAGGGTTCTGACTTCCAAGGAAGGCCACAGTCTTCTGCCCCGTGGCCCCTTCCTGGCTGTGGGCTCTTTGCTTCCCCCTGAGCGTGTTATAGGTAAAGACAAAACTAATGTCCCTGAATGGACGTGACAGGCACATAGAAAACAAGCAAAAGTGAAGGAAACGTCCTCAGAAGCAGGGGGCTGTCCATCTCTGTCTCCCAGGTCCGCTCCAACACCACTCTCCACGATGACAGTGGCAATTATTTGGGGCCTGACCCTGTTTCTCACCCTTTCCTGCTTCCACGTCACGTTTTCACAAGTGGGTGACTCTATGAAATGCTTCTTTGAAACCACCCATAGTACTTAACGTTGGACCTTCTGTTAATAAATACGTGATGAGTCCCCAGTAATATTTCACTAACGTATTTTACATTATAGGGGTTCATTCTATGAAAACATAACAGAAAAAAAAAGCCAGTCTGAGTTGTCAGTGTCTAATCAGAATAGGCTAAAGCAAAGGCACACTTGGCCGCCCAGAAGCCCAGTTCTCCTTTCTTTAACTCCTGTCTGTGTGCCACAGTTTTTCAAACAGGATGTTTCTTATTCTTCTCTCCTCAGAATATTGGCATAGCTGGGGGGCCAAGACAACAAAAGTAGCGTGCATCTCCCCTTCTCCCTGCCCTCCCTCCCTACCAGCCCGTGCAGGCATGTGGAAACCGTTTCTACCTGTGGTGAAATAAGTGCAAATGTTATGCATTAGAAAAAGCATGGAGTTGGCAGGCAGCGTTTATGATCGTGAGCAGGTCACTGGTGTCTCCAGAACTCATCTGGGAAATGAAGGCATCGGACTAGGTCTTTGCTATCCAATAGATAGTGCTAACAACATTTACATTCAAATGAATTCAATTTTTTTAAATTAAAATTCAGTTTCTCAGTTACAGTAGCCACATTTGAAGGACTCATTAGCCGCCTACCCCTAGTGGCCAGCACACCAGACAGTGCAGCTATAGCACATTCTCATCATTGCAGACAGGTATTGGATGGCATCGGATTAATGAACTCACAGACAGGCCCTCTCTAGCTTTAAGACTCAAAACTTCTACACCTCATTGAGTAAACAGGCTCATCACACACTAAAAAGATGAGCAGAGACCCCAGGTGGAGGGTGTTGTGGAGTGACACCTGCAGTCACTCCTGCCTGGGCCTGGCATTGGCCTGTGGCAGGATGGCTTTCTTCGTTCCCCTAACGCTTTTTTTTTTTTTTTTTTTTTGAGACAGAGCCTCAAGCTATCTCCCTGGGTAGAGTGCTCTGGCTTCACAGCTCACAGCAACCTCCAACTCCTGGGCTCAAGCGATTCTCCTGCCTCTGCCTCCCAAGTAGCTGGGACCATAGGCACCCACCACAATGCCTGGCTATTTTTTGGTTGCAGCCATCATTGTTGTTTGGCGGGTCCAGGCTGGATTCGAACCCACCACCTTAGGTGTATGTGGCTGGCGCCTTAGCCACTTGAGCCATAGGCGCCGAGCCTCCCCTAACACTTTTCATGCAAGCTGTGAACAGGGCTACGATGGAGCCATCCTCGGTGCCTGTACCAACTAATGTTACAATTAAGTCCTATACCATGAACCTTTTCTCTATTGGGAGTGCTAGAGCACGCAACAGACCCCTGTTGTTACTACAGAAGGATGCAGTGTGGATTGATGCCTGCATCAGTATTTCTCATCGTTAGTGTAATTTTTTTTTTTTTACCACATTGATGATTCATCCAGTTCTCTCCAGACCAGAGTTAAAGCTAGGGTTGGATAAAAAAAGGGTCTGCTTATGTAAGATATAAGGAATTCATTTTGTGCCTACATGGAAAAATTGGACCATCTCAATTGGCTGTTAGAAAGAAGGGAAACCAAATCGCTATTGACGCATTTCACTCTTCAATTATGGCAAATGGAGAGGAACAGAGAGCCATGTCTGATGATGAAACACCTGTTACACATTCATGTACCATGTCTGTGTGATGGTGAAGGGAAGGGAGAGCCTAGATAGAACACACGTACAGATGGAAGATGAGGGCAGTGAGACTCGGCGCCAGACAAGCATCCCACCGTCCTCAGTGAATTCTCAGTATCGTGTTTCCAGCAGGAGTCTCAGACACGCGAGGTGTTCCAACTGAAAGGTCAAAAGAAGTTGTTTTACCATTTTCAGTAACAGCATAAAAAATTCTGTTTGGATTCCAGTTTTTGCCGGTACTCTTTCTAGTACTAATCCTGGTATTTGTCTATTGTCATATTAAGAAGATTAATCTGTTTAGGAGAAAGAACATAATATTACCCAAGTCCTTAATTTCTGTGGTAAGAAATGCTACGTCAGAGACAAAACTGGAATCAAAATATGTATCACTCATTGTTGCATTGGGCCAGCCAGCTGTTCCAGAAAAGGAGAAGGCGATCTGTGAAGAGCAGCTGTTTCCAGCAACAATTCCAAGCGTGCCCGCGGAGTGCAATCTAGGAGAGGCAGAACATCTCAGAAATTGTATCTCAGTTGATATTAACCAAACGGAGTGTCTTGGTTTAGATAAAAGTGTTAAGAGGCTACTTGGTACTGTCATATTTGGTTTGAAAATTACAAAGACCCTTTTTAAATGAAAACAAACCAACAGATGCATTGTAGCTTGTGAACCTTTCCCTGTAGGTGGGCTAGCTGTAACAAGAGACACTCCCCGGGCCTCCTGCTTCCTGTGAGAGCAGGTGACACTCCTGGGTCCTTTCTAGCCACTTCAAGAGATATATGTACGTATCATGGGTTGTTTTTCCTTTTCTGTTCCTCATTTTTATAAACTTATGTACACAGCAATTTTAAATTTTGGTAGCTTTCAAAACTGAATTTAAGATCTAATTCAAACTAACAGAATTAATAGAACATGAATGTATTCTAATGAAATAGAGCATGTATAAATTTTAATGAAACATTCCATTTAAATATTTTTTAAAACAAACCAAAAAATAAGGAGGAGCAAATGAATTCCATCTCTGCACGATTTAACATAACTGTGGAGAGAAAATGGGGGTGTATTGTTAAGAGGTGTAGACCTAAGACAACAAAACCAAAAAGCCGTGAGACACTAGCGATTTGAAGAGTTTGTTCTGACTGGAATGACCTTGAATGCAAAAGCATTTAGACTTAAAGTGGCACTGTCAACACCCAGACCAGGTGCCCATGAGAGAGGATGGTTCACGTCTGCCTTGGGACGTCACCTAGGCTGCTTATAGGTAACCTGTTTGGCCAGTTTATCAGTGTAGCCCTCCCTGGCTGTTACTAGAGACAGGAATTTCTGTTCGGAGGCAGCACCTAGTAAGGCTAAGTAACTAGGCATAGCCCGGGCCAGAAAATCAACTCCAAGTCTCCGAGATCACAGGTTGCCTTTGCTGTCTGGAGTACAGGTTCTTAAAATAGAGTGTGGTGGCGTGCTCTTCGTCCTGGTCACATGTGAGGAGTGACAGAGGTTTGTTACTACTAATAAAGTACCAGCGCTCGCATTCTTTCACTTTACTGTCATCTCATCTATTATTTTTTTAATTAAATCATAATTATTTATTTATTTTTATAAAATCATAGCTGTGTATATTAACGCAATTATGGAACACAATGTGCTGGTTTTATATACCATTTGAAATACTTTCATCAAACTGGTTAACATAGCCTTCACCTCATTTTCTTAGTTATTGTGTTAAGACATTTATATTCTACGCTTAGTAGATTTAACGTGTACCCTTGTAAGATGCACCATATGTGTGGTCCCACCAATTACCCTCCCTCCACCCATCCTGCCTGCTCCCCTCCCCCTTCTCTTTCCCCTTCATCTTGGGCTGTAGTTGGGTTATAGCTTTCATATGGAAGTGTGGGTGTCTATAAATTGGTTTCATAGTAGGGCTGAATACGTTGGATACTTTTTCTTCCATTCTTGGGATACTTTGCTCAGAAGTATATGTTCCAGCTCCATCCATGTGAACATAAAGGAGGTAAAGTCTTCATCTTTTTATTTATTAATAATGAATTGCTATTTATTGATGTTTGGGGTGTTCCAGAGACTGTGCTCAATAGCATGCATCTCAGAGCTCATTCATTTCTCAGAGCAGCTCTGTGAGTGGACATGGGTCTATTTTGCTCCTGCCCTGGCTCCGAGGAAGATACACAGGCCCATCCACGGTTCTCCACACCTCTCTGAACCCTCCTAGTATCTGCGGTTCCTCCCTGCATCACGGGAAAGGAGTGTCATGCTCCAATGGAACACATCAAGCGAGCATTGCATATGTCTGGAGCCCATGGCTTCTACTGGATGGTCAGCTGGTAACCACATCCAAGCCGGCTATGCACTGTGGTGCAGGACGGCTAGCACAGCTCCTCAGCACAGCAAGCTCCTCACTGGAGGGGGAGGGGTGCCTGGAGGACACTGACAGGAGCCCATCCTGCTTCCAGGTGCCCACAGCAGATGTTGCTCACCGTGGCTGGTGGGGCTGGTGCACTCCAGGTTTCCATCACAGGACCCACTGGCGTTTTCCTCCACACCAAAGTAGTGCAAAGCATCTCCACACAAGATCTAATTTCATAGGGTTGTTTTGAGGATTGAATGATAGATGAGCTATATCTCACTTAGCCAGTGCCTAGCATACTATGAAATTAGTGTTGGTGTTGGCATTAAATAGTAGTACTAGGGATAGCAGTAACAATACGACTATTTTACTAATATTGGTAATTTATAGTTAGGAACTCATTCTTTGCAACCCAGGAATCGAAGCTAGTCTATATACATGAGTGTTGTGAAGGAGTCAGGATAAAGATTTGTTCTGACTAATGCCTTTGTCTATGCCCTCACCATGCACTACTTCCAAATAAACATACCTTGATTATATTTTATAACTGTGGAAACTAAAGTTCAAACAGGTAAACCAAAGTGTCCAAGTGAATTCCCCTGGAAACATCCCCTTCATTCATTGCTTCCCTATATGCATTCTTGAGTGGGAAAGAAAGGGCTGAGGGAGATGCCTGGAAATGGCTCATCTAGGACCGCTCCTGGCAGAGCCTGGGCGTGTGCATCTCATCAGGCCTGTGTGTCACAGCCGAAAAGCAAGTTCCTGGAAATGGTGATGTGTCACTATCAAGAATGGATCACAGGCAGTGATATGAAGTCACTATTGGCTGAGGAACAGCAACAACCAAAAAACTCAACCAGATAGTCACACAGTTGGGAAAGACAATCACTTAAGATCAATGTGGCTCATCTCTGAAATCCACTTGTTTGTTTTGTTCTGAATAAACAATACTTAAAAAGCCCCAATCAGGCAGAATTCTCTTAATGGCAAGAGGGAGGTGGAGTTAGGATTTGTGACAATGATCTGAAAAATGCCCCCTTCAGGCTGGAAGGCTGGTCTGGACTTTGGGCTTCCTCCTACTCCCAGGACCTTGGGTCAATTCCAGAATAATTTCCTAGCACAGGCCTGGTCCCTGAGGCCATTTCCTCATTCTGTCATTTTAAGTAAGCTGCTTGCATTGCTCTCTTTTACAGATCGGCCAACGGCTACTTTCCCTGTCCCTAAGACAAGGGTGATAAAGTTCAGCCTTCATATTCCTAAAGTATACATTTCTAGTAAGGGCAGAAAGAGCTGTAGGGTGTGGCTTCCACAAGAGTTATTAGAATGTAGAACTTAACGACTTGGACTCTTGGGTCAGCAGACCAGGGTATGAATCCAGTTCCACTGTCTCTCGGCTCTGTGAACAGGTTGTTCAACCCTGTTAAGACTCAGTTTTCCCAGCTTTCACCTTGGAACAATGAGTATCCATCTGGCAGAGTAACTGGGAGGATTCACTGAGCAGAGTTGCTCGAGGTGCCTGGCACAGTAAATGACATGTAGTAAAGTCAGGTTGACATTGGCGGTCCTCAAACATCCAAGTTGCCAGGTGTCAAAATATTTAACAACTGACCTAGTGGAGGACATGCGCTAATCAGAATGGATGCTGTCACAGCTGGTATTCATTCTGGTTGGTGAGTGCCTGTGTCATTTCAGTTAAATATTTTGAGTATCATTCCTGGTATAATCACCACTCAGTATATGTTAACATTGGTTATTGTTATTGCTATTCTCACAAGAAAGAGGATTGAAAACGCAGAGGACAGGTGTCCTGAACAATTTGTACTCATATGTTGTTTGTTGTATTCCTGAGTCCCTATTCCCATCCCCTCCCTGTTGCCAGGAGGGAAATAGCTTCACCACAGCACATCCATATGTCAGCCACCAAAGGAGAAGCTGTGGAGTGTTTCAACTATAGTGAAGCAAATGCAGGCTTCCAAGCATACAGAACGTCATCACAAAAATTGACTATCTTCACCAAAAGACACTTTTTCCCTGCCCCTTTCTTGCACAACAGAGAAATTATGAAGTTGGCTCAGCACCTGTAGCTCAAGCAGCTAGGGCGCCAGCCACATGCATCAGAGCTGGCTGGTTTGAGTCCAGCCCAGGCCTGCCAAACAGCAATGACAACTACAAAAATAGCTGGGCATTGTGGCAGGTGACTGTAGTCCCAGCTATGTGGGAGGCTGAGGCAAGAGAATCGCTTAAGCCCAAGAGTTTGAGGTTGCTGTGAGCTGTGACACCATGGCACTCTACCCAGGACAAAAGTTTGAGACTTTGTCTCAAAAAAAAAAAATAAAAATAAAAATAAACATGATGAAGTCAAGAAGACAGAAGACAGAGCACGCAAGTGAGAAGGCAGAGATGAATCTGATGGATACCGTCAATTGTTAGAATAAAAACAGAAATAATGAGCAATGCCGCCTTGGGTTCAAACAATGTGTTTGTTCATCAAAGCCTCACAGTGCTTTGGCATAGGGGATAAGTCTTTTCCTTCACCATTTGCACTAAAAAAATACTGTTTTCAAAATACATGTCTTTTAGGTTGGGCATAGTGGCTCACACTTGTATTCCGAGTGCTCTGTGAGGCCAAGGCAGGAGCATTGCTTGAGCTCAGGAGTTCAAGACCAGCATGAGCAAGACCTACCAAAAGAAGAAAAAAATCGCTAGGCATGGTGGCAGGTGCCTTTGGTCCCAGCTATTCAGGAGTCTGAAGTAAGAGGATCCCGTGAGCCTGGGAATTTGAGGTTGCTATGAGCTATGACACCACAGCACTCTATCCAGGATAATAGAGTAAGACTGTCTAAAAACCAAAATACAAAAAAAACATGTCTTTTTATTCTTCCCTAAAAGGTTCTCTGCATTGTCTGACTTATTAGGGTGTTGAAAAAAATGGCATTTGATACTATTTCATTCTTGAACACAAGTTCTCTGAAATACTCCAAAAGCACAGGAGACACAAAATAGGCTAAAATGCAAAACATAGGTACTCGATTTCCTTCTTCCAAAGGGCACTAAAACCCGTCATTTTATACTTTCTCTGTGAGGTTGGGAGGATAGAAACACTCACCTCCACCCATTTCATAAGAAGGACAAAGAACGAGAGCAGTAAAAATCACTTTGTTGCGGTAGGATTTTCAGGTTTTCCATGTTAGATTTTTCTATTTGAACTGTATATTTTATCATTATATTTGACCTTATTGCCATTTACCATGAAATTGAGTCATTGACACTCTACTCATAGAAAAAACTCTTTGTCTTAAATAAAAAAGGTAAATCAGATCTCAAGCCAGATATAAATTGTGGGGTCTTTCTCTGTCACCCAGGCTGGAGGGCAGTGGAATGATCATAGCTCACTGCAGCCTCGAACTCCTGGCCTCAAGAGATGGTCCTGACTCAGCCTCTCAAGAAGCTGGAATTAAAGGCATGAGACCACACCTAGCTATCATCCTCTCCCTTAATGTGTGAGAGAAACCTATTAGTTGCTTGCAATCAATAGAATGTGACCATTCTGATGACATGTCACTCCTGTGATTATGCTACAATATACATATGGTAATCTTGCTAGCATGCATCAGAGACTGCTTCCCTGTTGCTGGCTTTAGCAAGCTGCTGTACTTGGCAAAGGCCAATGGAGAGGGCCATGTGGCAAGGAACTGTGATGGCTTCTAGCAGCTAAGAGCTGCCTGTGGTAGAGCGCCGGGAAGGACATGGGGACTACAGTCCTACAAATGAATTCTGCCAACAACCCAAAGGAACTTTGGAAGCGAATCTAGTTCCCAGCTGAGCCTCTGTTGAGACTGCAGCCCTGGCTGACACTTGGAATCTAGTGTAGTAAAGACCCTGAAAAAGAGAACCCAGCTCAGCTGTGGTCCAATTTCTGACCAGCAAGAACTGTGAGATTATAAATATGTGTTGTTTTAAGCTACTAAAAATTTGTCATACAACAACAGAAAACTAATCCATAAACTTTTGGCAGTCAGCAAGGATCAGAGTTCTCCTCTGTGCTGGCATGGTGGCAAAATAGTATGGTGATTTTTTTTTGTTGTTGTTGTTTGAGTTGCTAAAACCTCATAGCACTTTATTTTAACTTTCAACCCAAACTGTAAAAAGTATTTAATAGGCTCAGTGCCTGTAGCTCAGTGGCTAGGGCACCAGTCACATACACCAGAGCTGGTGGGTTTGAATCCAGCCTGGGCCTGACAAACAACAATGACAACTACAACCAAAAAATAGCTGAGCATTGCGGTGGGTGCCTATAGTCCCAGCTACTTGGGAGGCTGAGGCAAGAGAATCATTTAAGTCCAAGAGTTAGAGATTGCTTAAGAGTTTGAGCTGGGATGCCAGGGCACTCTACCTAGGGCAACACAGTGAGACTCTGTCTCAGGAAAAAAAAAAGTATTTAATAATGTGTGGTTCTGAGCTCCAGACACTAACTTCCCCTCCAACCCCCTAGGCAGCTAGGGAAGGAGGTTTGGTCAGGATAAAAGTTCAGAGTTCCTCCAGCCCCCAGAGAAAGGGGAAGGCCCAGGCAGGGTGCAAATCCAGGACCCTGTGGGGAATAGGCCCCTTTCCTAGCTTGGGCCCAAGTCTTCTGAACCAAACCTCACCCCACACACTTTAATGAAGAAGAAACATTTCATATTCTTGAAACTTGTTTAGGTGTATGGCGCATGGTGCATGTAGCAGGCAGCTGCCTGGCCAAGAAGGTCCCCTGCTTTTTGACAGGAAGGATGGAGCACAACTCCGCACTCTCCTCTTCCTCAGAAACATCATTGCTTCTAGTAACATGGGCTGGCAGGACAACTTGCAGTTGGCCATAGAAACTGCAGTTTCTCTGTGGTCATGGTTCCAGGCCACAACTTCTACCACATCACGTTTGCCTTTGGCCCCATAAGGTGGGGTGGAGCATGGTCAATGCTAGCACGTGCTCTGCATCCTTCCCTTTCTCTACGTGGAAGGTGCAGAAGTGGGTGTACCAAGGACAGAACATCATTGGTGCAGTGGTTTGGGATTTTCCATATGAACAGGCAGAGCAGTTGGGCTACTCAAATCAAACACTCCTAGGCAGCATACATAATAAAACTGCATAGCAAGTATCCTCACAAATCCCAAACACTACTTCAAGAACCATGTGGGATGAGAAATCATATAGCAGGAAACAGACGGAAGGTGACTGGGTTCCTGACAGCTATGAGAAGAGGAAACCTCCAAGTCACCAAGAGGAACTCGCCAGAAGGGACGACAGGTCAGTCTGAAAATAGCCACTAAACCAGAATGAGGTTTTCAAGATCCAACTACAGTGAGCCTAGGAGGAGAGGGCAAAGCAATTGGGTGGGGCAGTGCTGGAACCACCTGGCCCCTGAACACTCCCCAGGCTGACAGAGGCTCCCTCTCAAGACAAGACTGTGCGGTGAGGAGGAGAAGCTGCTGAAGAGAATATGAAGTGAGCAGGACCAGGACAGCAGGGGCCTGGGGAGATGAAGGTCCGAATACGAGTAGGGAAGAAAACAGTCCAGATGTGAACAGGTCCCAGAAAGTTTGATCTCTCTCTCTCACACACACACAGAGTTTTCACCACTTTTATTTTATTTTTTTTGAGACAGAGTCTCACTATGTGGCCCTCAGTAGAGTGATGTGACATCACAGCTCACAGCAATCTCTAACTCCTGGGCTTAAGCGATTCTCTTGCCTCAGCCTCCTAAGTAGCTGTGACTACAGGTGCCCACCACTATGCCTGGCTATTTTTTTGTTGCAGTTGTCATTGTTTTAGCTGGCCCAGGCAGCTACTGGTATATGTGGCCCTAACCACTGAGATACAGGTGCGGAGCCATGTTCAGCACTTTTAAAACAGTAGAAGAGTTCTAGAGCCGCAAAGCCAGAAAAGCTATCCTGGCCACTCCTCCCTTCTAAACACAAGGGAAAATTTATTTCACTTAAAAAGTTATAAAAAGAGGACAGTGCCTGTTGCTCAGTGGGTAGGGTGCTGTCCCCATATACCAAGGGTGGTGGGTTCAAACCCAGCCCCGGTCAAACTGCAACAAAAAAATAGCCAGGCGTTGTGGCAGGCACCTGTAGTCCCAGCTACTGGGGAGGCTAAGGCAAGAGAATTGCCTAAGCTCAGGAGTTGGAGGTTGCTGTGAGCTGTGTGACGCCACAGCACTCTACCGAGGGTGGTAAGGTGAGACTCTCTACAGAAAAAACAAAAAGTTATAAAAAGAAATTAAAAAATCATGATGGATTTTTATTAAAAGGTATTAAAATTGAAAGAGATAACAAAAGCAGAATAATGTCCTTGTGGAATAGTGAAATCATGTCCAAAACACTAGTATACAAAAGAGATAAAAACTAATATTTCGAGGTGAGCTAAAATAAAGTGGAAACTGTAACAGAAGAGGATGAATTAGAAGGGAAACAACTCAGACACGGTGGGATTGCAGAAAATGACCATTCGAAAAGAAAGGTGACTAACTCGGGAAAGATTTAGAAATACAAGAAAAAATTATTCCAACAACGAAGACTAAACTCAAAGTAATACAAGGATAAATAGACACCATGGATAACACCTGAAGAGAAAGAGAAGCTGAGACGAGACAAAAGTAAAGTAAATAAAAATAAACAAAGAGGTAGCGCCCACAACTCAGTGGGTTAGGGCACAGGCCACATCCACTAAGGCTGGCGGGTTCGAACCCAGCCTGGGCCAATAAAATCAACAATGACAACTGCAACAAAAAAATAGCCGGGCATCGTGGCGAGTACCTGTGGTCCCAGCTACTTGGGAGGCGGAGGCAGGAGACTTGCTTGAGCCCAGGAGTTGGAGGTTGCTGTGAGCTGTGACACCACAGCACTCTACCAAAGGCAACATAGTGAGACTTTGTTTTTTTTTTTTTTGAGACAGAGCCTCAAGCTATCCCCCTGGGTAGAGTGCTATGGCATCACAGCTCACAGCAACCTCCAACTCCTGGGCTCAAGCAAGTCTCCTGCCTCCGCCTCCCAAGTAGCTGGGACCACAGGTGCCCAACACAACGCCTGGCTATTTTTTGGTTGCAGCTGTCGTTGTTGTTTGGTGGGTCCGGGCTGGATTCGAACCCACCACCTTAGGTGTATATGGCTGGCACCTTAGCCACTTGAGCCACAGGCGCCGAGCCGAGACTTTGTTTAAAATAAAATAAAATACTATAAGGGTACATGTCAATCTTTCTAAATATAGAATATAAATGTCTTAACACAATAACTAAGAAAATGACATGAAGGCTATATTAACCAGTTGGATGAAGGTATTTCAAATTGTGTAAGGAAACAGCACATTGTCCCCCATGATAGTATTAATATGCACAGCTGTGATTCAATAAAAAAGAATAAAATAAAATATAAAAAAAAAATAAACAAAGATTTTGCTTCTAGCTATGATGGAGAAACTTGCTTTATGCTAGCTTTCCCATCATGGATATTCAAAAGATATATGGGCATGAGCCAGGTGCAGTGACTCATTCCTGTAATCCTAGAGCTCTGGGAGGATGAGGTGGGTGGATCTCTTGAACTAAGGAGTTCAAGACCAGCCTGAGCAAAAGTGAGACCCCATCTCTAATATACATACATACATACATACACACACACACACACACACCCCTACCTATGTACATGTATATATAAATGGCAAATTATATGGGCAACTATTTTCAGGCATTAGACCATAAGCAGTATAAGACTGAGAGTCCTGAAAGAACGAGAAGCTCATGAGGCAAGCCCTGTAATTATCCCAGCAATATATAAAAAAAGATAACATACCAAAATCAAGTGGAGTTTATCCCTAAAGGCAGATTGAGTTGACATTTAAGTATCCATCAATGTAATTTTTTCTCTTTTTTTGACACAGAGTCTCACTCTGTGGTGAAGGTGTCATAGCTCACAGCAACCTCAGTCTCTTGGGCACAAGTGATCTCCTTGCCTCAGCCTCCAAGTAGCTGGGACTACAGGTGCCCACCAAAATGCCTAGCTAAGTTTTTCTATTTTTAGTAGAGATGGGAGTCTCACTTTTGCTCACGCTGAGGTCAAGTGTTCCACCTACCTCAGCCTCCCAGAGTTCTGGGATTACCGCGCCCAGCCAATGTAATTTTGAAGTTAATCTAATAAAGAAGAAAAGTCATTATAAAAATTTTAGATAGAGAAAAGTTAACTGAAGCAAAACCTCAATATTTATTCATGATAAAATCTCTCTGCAAACTAGAAATTAAAGACAATTTCCTAAATCCCATCAATGCAATATTTTAAAAGACTATGCAGTTAAAAATACAAAAAGCTAACAATATAATTAATGATGAAAGAATAAATGCTTTCCCTTGAACATTTTTATTGCTTCTAGTCAATACCAAACAGGAGGTTCTAAAAAAAAAAAAAAGCAAGAAATAAGAAAGGCATAGGATTGAAAAGAAGAAATAAAACTCTCTATTCATAGACAACATTACTTCTGCACAGAAAATCCTGAGGAATCCATACAAGTAATCAGAGTTACTAAGTAAATTTATCAAACTTGTATGTTAATTAAATTTCTATATGCTAACAATTAACAATTAAAAAATAAAAATATAGCATTATTTATGATATGATAGCATCAAATAATAAACTATTTAGGAACAAATTTATTGAAAAATGTGCAAAGTCTTTACATCATAAACTATGAAACACTGCTGAGAAAAATTAAGGAACATCTAAATTAAAAAACACACCATGTTTATAGACGAGAAGGCTTGATGTTGTTAGAAAGTTCAGTTCTATAAATTGCTCCATAGATGCAATGCAATCTCAATTGAAAAATCGGTACTTTTGTTTTTTAACATAATAACGAACTTAGTGTAAAATTTATGTGCGAATTCAAAGGTCTTAAATAGCCAAAATAATTTTGGATGCTGACGAAGTTGGATGATGTGGTGGCTTTGTAATGTGTCAACAGGGCTAGGCTGAACTACAGTTTCTGAGAATTCCCTTCCTTATGTGTTTTCAGGGCCTCAGGAGATACTTTTTTGTATGTCATATGTGAAGGTAGAAATGAAGTCGCAGGCCTACCAGAAGGAAGGCGAGAGTAGGTATTTTTGTAGCTCATGTACATTGACATTTATCTGCAGATTTATTTGGTCGTCTGGGCAGCAGCCAGACACGCATCTTCTCCTGGATCCTCCTTCAGCTTTTCTGACTCCTGAGCCAGGTGTGTGTTCAATTACATGACAAGGGACACCAGCATGTCTTGTAGGACACGCCCTTCATCAAGGTTGGAGGCGGTGGGAACTGACACAGTGTTCTGGTTTATATTCGTGGGTTCCAGCTTGTTCTGGCTTTCTACTTACGTCTGTCTTCTCTTCCAACTGCCTGTCCCAGTGGGTTTCAAGCTCTGTATATGACACTAAGACAAGAGTCTTACAAAAATTGTTTAACCAGTTACCACCATCGCTTACAATTAAATTCCTAGATCAAATCTCTTATTTATTATATATGACCTTCAAGTGTTTTGCTTTTGTGGTTGAGTCTGATAGAAAGAATTGCTACCCCATGATTTCAAGATTTACTGTTGAACCTCAGTTACTAAGATAGTGTAAAGATAAATAGATCAGTGAAACGAAATGGAGAGGCCAAATAGAGACCCCACAATCTATGGTCCATTGATTTTTGGCAAAGAGACTAATGTAATTCAAAGAAGAAAGTAAGAGTCTTTTTTAACAAATGATGCTGGAAGAACTGAATATCTAACAGGAAAAAAATGACCCCCCACCTCTACATCACACTATATGTAATACACACAAATGTATTGAAAATGGATTGTACATTAACACGTAAAAGTAGAGCTATAACTTTTAGAAGAAAATATAGAATAAAGTCTTTGTGAATTTGGAATTGGGAAAAATATCTTAGAACAGGACAAGAAAAACATTGTGCATTAAATTTGATTTCACTGAAATTAAAAATCTCTCTTCAAAAGCATCGTGAAGTAAAAGACAAAAAAGCAAGTCACGGACAGTGAGAAAATACTTACAATGAATCAATCTGACAAAGGATTTATATCTTGACTACATAAAGAACTTCTGCAAAATCCAAGTAAAAAATAGTCAAGTGAGATCAAAATAATTTTAATTTCAAACTATTTCTCCCCCCCCCCAGGTGTTTATTATCTGTTTTTTATTCTAGTACTATAAGAAATCGCTCACTTTTAAGAAGGGAAATGACACAATCTCATGATTTATGCAAACTGACTTTCTTCTATTCCCTGCTACTAACAGCGTGATGTTGGCACAGTATTGAATACATTAACTAGTTAGTTCATTCGTTTGCTAGAAATCTGGTCAAAAGTCTTAAACAGATACTTCATACACATAGGCACAAACATACCTATAGCCAAATAACATGATAAAGTGTTTATAAGGGAAATGTAAATTAAAACCACAATGAGATTTCACTTCATGCTGACTACAGTAGCTAAACCAAAAAATTCGGGAAATACTACATGTTGGCAGGAATGGGGAGCAACTGGAACTCGTACATTTTCACTGGTTGTATTAAATAGAATGACTACTTTGGAAAACAATTTGATCGTTTCTTACAAAGTTAAACATACACTATCCTAACTGTGTGACCTAGCAATTCTATTCTAGGTATTTATCCAAGAGAAACGAAAAGATATGCTTAATTATAGACTTGTATGCATATATTCTTAGTTTTATTTATAGTGGTCATGAACTAGAAACAAATCAAATGTATCCATTAACAGGTGAATAGACAAACAAACATTAGTACTCTTGCACAATGGGACACTACTCAGCAATAAAAATGAATGAGTTTTTCAAAAAGGAATGTATTAAATTGCATTCCCACCAGCAATGTAGAAGCGTTCCCTTTTCTCCACATCCATGCCAGCAACTCTGGTTTTGAGATTTTGTGATATGGGCTAATCTTACTGGGGTTGGAGTTAAATTCTAAAATGACAAAAGATAAAAGCCACAAGCTAAATTTTTATATCTATAATTATTATTCAAAAGTGAAAGAGAAATAAATATCTCCTTAGACAAACAAAAACTGAAGTAGTTTATCAACAGCAAGAAATTTTAAGAGAATTTCCTCAAACATGATGAATTTTAAGAAATTTTAAGAGAATTTCCTCAGACATAAGGAAAAAGAAATAGGTCAAAAACTAAGAAACATAGAGATGGAATAAATGAAGTTATAACACAATCTCCTACTCAGAGGACACTTTGAAAATTTACAGCCTGACATTACATATTAGGAAAATAAAGGAGATCAAGTTAAGCCTAAAGCAACCAGTGAAATGAAATGATAGAATAACAGCAAAAATGAATGATGCAAAAAAGTAAGTACAGGGTATGGGATAGGTGATAAATACAGAAAAGTTAATTTTTTTCCTATATACCAGAGTAAATAATTAGAATTCAAGATTAAGCAAAACCTAATCTAATTTAAAATAGTATACAAACATGAAACAGGCATAAATTTATCAAAATACATGCAGAGTCTATACAAGCTAGAAAACAGAGGTGAAAGAAATCAAGGACAATCTAAATAAATTATGAGCTATTTTATGTTAAAGAATTAGAACACTCAATATTGTTAAGATGTTGATTCTTCCCAATTTTCCAATTTGATTTATACTTTTAACACAATGCCAATCAAAATCCCAGCAGCATATCTTGTAGATATTACCAAATTTATTTTAAATTTATATGACAAAGCAAAAGGCATAGAACAGCCAAAGAAAGAGGTTGGAGGACTCAACACTACCCATCTTGAGACTAATTATAAAGCTACAGTAATCATGACAGCATGATACTGGAGAAAGAACACATAAATAGGTAAATAAAACAGAAAGTGTAGTTCCAAAATAGGCCCAGGGTATAGTCAACTGATCTTTTGAAAAAGTTGAATTCACTAAAAAAAATATATTTTTTCAATAAATGGTCTTGGAAAAATTGAACATTATCCACATGTAAAAACTGAACCTAGATGCAGACTTTTCACCTTACAGAAAAAGGAACTAGCTGCAGATCATAGACTTCAGTGTAACTACAAAACAATAATGCTTGTAATAGAAAACATACAAGGAAATATATTTGCCCTGAGATTTGGTGATGAGTTTGTAGATATAACATCAAAAACATGAAAGTGAGAGGAAAAAATTCTCAATTTTGATTTAATTAAAATTGAACATTTCTCTGTGAAAAATACTGTTATAAAAATGAAAAGACAAGTCACAGACTAGAAGAAAATATTTTCAAAACTGCCTTCTGATAAATTCTTTGTACCCACAATACCTAAAAATGCTCTGAATACACAATATTAAGAAAATAAGTGATCCAGGAAAATGGACACATTAAAAATGAAGATAGATGGGCCATGAGCATATAATTTCTCAAAATCACTTGGCATAAAGAAATTGAAAATTAACCCACTGCATACTTATTAGGATGGCTAATCTCTGTCAAACTGGCAGCGCCAATGTGTGGGGGGCACAGGGCAGCAGGAGCTCGTGCTTACTGCTGCTGGGAAGGCAACACGGTATTGAGACGGGGTCTTCTCTCCGTAATCCAGCACTCACAATCCTAGGTGTTGATCTAACTATTTAAAAATGTCCACACAGAAGCCTGTGTATATATGTCGATAGCAGCTGTAAATGTTTATAATCACCTCAAACCAAATACAGCCACAATGGCTTTTAACATGCATAAGACTAGACCAAATGACATGACTTTAAAATTGAATACCGTTCAATTGCAAGCAGAAATGAGCTCTCAAGCCATGTGAGGGCATGGATGAACCCTGAAGACCTATTGCTAAACATAGGAAGACAGTCTGCATGGCTACCTGCTCATGATTCCTTTGGCATAACATGTAGAAAAGATAAAATGCAGAGCCATCAATAAGATCAGTGGTTGCCAATAGATAACAGCTGAAGCAAAGGATGGTCTAGTGTCGTGAAGTAACTCTTTATTACACTGTAATGGAAGGCACATGCATTTCACAAAATCCTCAGAACTTTACAACATGAAAAGTGAATCTTGTATGTGTATTTTAAAAGCATTTAGTGGATCCAGGAGATAATGCAGACTTTGACAAAATAATATAACTATATTATAGATGTACAAAATAACTTCAGTGAAGGAGATGGGAGAGAGGTGCTGACTTAGGTAACTCTGGAACTGAGTCAAGTCTGAAAACTGACAGGCAAAAGAGAACTGCACATAACAACTGCTGTCTAATTGATAAGATTTTTTCTCACAGGACTGTGAGTTAACAATTCAGACACTACCTTGGAACTAACAATTAAGTAAAGGGAGGCAGATGGCTGGGGCCATCTTCCTCACTGTCAGAGTGAGACCTACAGATCAGCAAGGGGAGAGGGACCAGAGTGATCCAGATGGTGATAGATTAGATTTGGAGACACCTGTACAAACTCCTATTTAGTTTGACATAGATACAGCTGGTGGCATCTCTGTATCCACATCTGGACTTAAGTGTGAGTTAGTTGCTCTGTCAGCTGAGACAGCCTAGAAGCAGCTACACCCCCAAATCAATGAGCTTGCCTCACTCCCAGAATTTGGAGTAGAATACCACTTTCCCAATAAAAAGAAGCATGGCTCCTTGCAAAAACAGCTTATTATAATACCAGAGCAGGAAATACAAAAGACAAACTTACAATGTCTTGTAATTCCAGGAGGTAATCCCCAGTCACAGGGACATGGCACAGAGACACAGGAGAAACCCTAAGAGCTCTCCATGGCTAACAATGGAACAATTTGAATAACAAAATAATTTACATAGCATTGAATTATAACACAAAGTATAAAATAAGTATCTTTGTGTTCATACTAAATCAATATGGAATGCACACAACTTTCTGGTGCAGAAGAATTCTCAATGAGGGTATAGGTCCTCTACCATCAGGAAGTGGAGCTTCCCTCTCCATTCTTCATGTGTGGGTTGCACAGAGTGACATAGCATAAGACTGTAGCATAAGAAAAAGGCAAAAGAGGAAACACTAGCTCAGCCAATGGGTCAAGTTTAACATCAACTTGATAAGTCATGTCGGCAGGCTGTGCCCTTGACATAATGTGATGAGATTGGCACTTCACTTCTATTGTCTATCCCATAAAGAAGTAAACCAAGTCTAATTATGAGACAAATATCATATAAATGCATTGGAGAAATATTTTACAAAGTGCCTGAATAGTACTTCTCCAAACCATCATGGTCATTAGAACTAGGCAAAGTCTAAGAAATTGTCACAGCCAAGAGGAATATAAGAAGACATGAGAAAGAAGAATAATACAATGTCCTGGGTGGGATCCTGGGACAGAAAAGGAATTAGATAACAACTAAGGAAATATGAATAAAATATTGGCTTTAGTTAATAATATTATAACAAACATCACCATATAGTGAGTTGTTAATAAGTGATACTATGCAAACTTTTGCTATTTCTCAACTTTTATGCAAATCTAAAACTTCTTAAGAAGTTATTTGTTTAAAAATCAGTAGAAAAAAATCACAAAAGGAAATATTGACATATTTGACTGAATAATAGCAGAAATATGGGTACCTAGAGCATATAATAAATGGAATCATAAGCATATGTAACGGAGGAAAATACACTGACAAATATGCTACCATTTTGCTTAAAATTATCAAGTTTGCTTTAAAATCATTATGAAATTTTTCAGATAGCTACATAAATTAGGATGAAATTTCTGAAAATAAATGAATTACACTAAATTTGTATGATACAGCACTTTACCCATTAAATTGTCTGAAAATATTTCTTTATAACAAAGGAAAAATTTTTATGATCCAAAGTTCTATAAGAATTATACATAGTATGTACTAAAAGATTCCAATTAAGCATAAAGTAAAGGGAGATGAATAATTTACATTTTAGCATGGGTTCTCTTGGGATATTTGTATTTGGGACTGGTATTATTCTTTAGTTTCTTGATTCTCAAACAACTATCATATACTATTTTGTAATGAGAAAAAAAATGTCATGAGAAATAAATATGACAATTTAATTGAATTAAAAAGAGCCATATTAAAAGAGGGCATCCTCTTTTAATAATACATTTTTGTTGATAAAATTTTCAGCAGAACCTTTATCTTCATGTGATTTATTCTTCTCTTAAAAGATCAAATATCCTAGAAGAATACAGAATTAATTACAAATTTCAAAGGCCTTGCTTGGGATCAACCAAACCAGACCTCTGAAATAAGGATTCCTCTTCAGCATCTCTCCCCTCCCCTACTGGTCATCTCATTATCTCTTTAAACCAGTTTCCTGGTACCCCAAGGGCCCATGAAGTTTCCTTCCAAAGCCCACAAATTCTGTGTCAGTCATGCATGAATCTGGGACAGGATTTTAAAATAACTTTAGAAAAAGTAGTGAAGTCTATTTTAATGAATAATATAATACCATGAAATTGGAAAGATTAAAGACTGTGGCAACATTTGGTCTGGGTCTTCAGTGGAAAGTACAATTGGGAAGTTAATTTGGCAGGAAGTATATATAGAGGATGAATTTATTACATTTCTGATATACCCAAGTCTTTGGTATTCATTTATTCAACAATAAATTATTAAGAACATACTAAATGAGACACTGCTGGGCTCTGAAAGTTATAATAGTAAACAAGTCACATGTCCATCCTCCCTCACAGAGCTTGAGTTCAGCATGTCAGGTAATCCAAAACAAAAAGCTATAGTTATGAATAAATAGAAAAATATGTAGATGAAATAAGTTTTTTCAAAGTTATTATAAGTATGGTTTTAAACTAACAATAGAGAGAGAAAAGGAAGTGTATGAAAACAAAGGAAAAAGTTGTAACAATTGAGGGGAAATTTTCCTAGGGAAGGATGTGGGCCACAGCCAAGTTGCTAGATTTTTAACAAGGGTCTCTCTCTAGGGAGGAAAGATTGATTGATAGCAGTTGTCAATTTCCATGGTGAAAATATCCCATGATGGCTAATTCCATTGTGATGTCACTAAATACAGAGAAGGGGAAAAAATATATGGTGGCATACTGTTACCCTACATTTCTGTCATACTGATGGTGCAAGAGCATAGACAACATAAAGTGTATACAATAATTTAAAAATGACAAATACTAAGCATGTAGTACTATTTCTTTTAATTGATTTAATTATGAGTTTATATACTTTGATTTCTAATGATGATTATATTTACAGATGGAACATAAGATTTGAAAAAGTTCTAATAATCAGCTCTTAATAGCTGGTACAAGTCAGCTCTAAGATAACCCTAAAAGTATGACTGGTATGTGGTAATAGCATTAAGTAATTTGGTATAACTAGAGTTGAGCACATCACACAAGAAAAATGAAGGGTATGGAGGGAGAATAAATCTTGTGCACAATGTGAGGGTGTTCAGCACGCCCCCTGGGTAAAAGGCTCTGCTACAACTTGAATTTTACCTTAGAATTGAAAACAATGTAACCTAAATATTTGTACACTCATATTAATCTAAAAAAAAAAGAAAGAAAGAAATCTGACCAGTGTCCAGTTGAATACTTCAAATGCCTATCTCGGGGAGGGGACCTAGTTCTGCACTCCCCATGGAGCCACTGGAGGGGACGGTGTGTGAATCAATGAAGTGACACAGATGTTGGCTGTGGGGTAACATTTATGGTAAATCCTGATAAGAGATTGTTGGAGAAAGAGAAACTAATTAGGAAGCTCCATCAGGAAGAGCCCCTGAAGAAGCTGAGAAGAGACAAGCAGGGGACCAGAGATTCCTCACACTATACTCTGCCAGTCAGGCCTTAGCACTGAGAAACATTTCTTTTCTCTCTGTTTTTTTTTTTTTCTTTATTTTTGGTTAACCATTTTAGCTTGACTTCTAGATTTCATTTTACTTTACTTTTTATTTCAGGTTAATGTGAGGGTACAAACAACTGAATCATAATATTTGAATTTGTTAAGTGCAGTCAGTCCCTCTTGTAGCTATGATCCACACCCAAAAGGTGTGCCATACACCTCTACTTTGTGCCCATTTAGTGGGAGTACACCAATACCCCCTCACCTCACCCTTCCCTCATTCCCCTTCCCCCCAACTTGAATTGAAATGAGTTTTTCTCTTATGTGGGCATGAATTACATCATCTACTAGCTTCACATTAGCATTGATCAAATTGGATATGCTTTTCCATTCCTGTGATATTTTACTGAGAAGAACGTGTTTCAGCTCCATGCAGGTTAATACACAAAATGTAAAGTCTCTATCTTTCTATAGCTGAATAGTATTCCATGGTATACACATACCACAGCTTGTTAATCCATTCCTGAGTTGATAGTCATTTAGGTTGTTTCCACTTCTTGACAATTATAAATTCAGCTGTGATAAACAATCTGGTGCACATGTTCTTGTGATATTTTTTTTCTCTTCTGGGTAGCTGTCTAGCAGTGGGATTTCAGGATCAAATGGGAGAGATCTAATTTGAATTCTTTGAGGATTCTCTGTACTTCTTTCCAAAGCAGCTGAAACTTGACCCACACCGTTCACCACTCACAAAAATTGATTTAAGATGGATAACAGATCTAAATCTAAGGCATGAAACGATAAAAGCATGGAAAAATGCAAGATATTTTAGGAAAGATTTTGTGAATCTTAGGATTCATAAGAATCCTAGCCATTGGTCTTAGGAAAGATTTTATGAAGAAGACTTCCATGGTAAATGCAACAACATCAAAAATTAACAAATAGGACTTAATTAGACTGAAAACTTTCTGCACAACTAAGGACACAACAATCAAACCAAAGAGGCAAACTTCAGAATTGGAAAAGATAATTACATGTTCTGAATCTGACAAAGGCTTGATAACTAGATCTATAGAGAACTCAAATTAATCAACCAAAAAAAAGAGCAAATAATCCCATCTATCACTGGGCATGAGACATGAACAGAACCTTCTCTGAGGAAAACAGGCGAATGGCTAACAAACATGAAAATGTGCTCATCGTCCCTAGTAACCAGAGAAATGCATCCTAAGATATCACTTAACCCCGATAAGATTAGCTGAGTCCCAAATTTCCAGATGCTGGTGCAGATGTGGAGAGAGGGGAGCACTTTTACACCATTGGTGGGACTGCAAGTTAAGAAACATTTCTTAAGTAAAAGTAATTCTTATTTTTTTAAGTATAAACACTGCAAGTTTTGAAGACAAAACGCTGCAGTCAGACAATAGGGTAAATATAGGTATACTTTGTAAAATAAAACATTCCTGTGGTCTTTATTGTTTCTTTTATTTTCACCTTCCATCTATGATATGTCTAATTTGCTCATCTTAATGCTGTTATCTAGCTAATATTTTCAAGGAGTATTTAATCCTTGTTATATCTTGCAACTCAGAGGGGGTAATCTTTAATGTGGTTTCTTACTCCAGGATTTAAAGGAAAAGAGCATAGATGTGTATCTTTATTAAAAGGCTATTTTGTAATTTTTATAAAGGTAAGAACAAGCCCCCCATTTCTGCATGTGGTTTTGCAAATGAATCAATGTTTCCTACCCAAAACTCAGAATAAGTTTATAAATATCCAGCCTGCAGGTCTGGACTATAATTAAAATGCAAATGTATTAACTTAATATATAGCTGAAGAAATCTTAAAGCTCAATCTCATTGAGCCATTTCATTTCATAGATGAGAAGGATGAGACTTTAAGACATTTCAACTGGGGAATGGAGATAGCACATATCACTGGCAGTTTGTTGTGAACAGGAAGCCAGAAAGGCATCTGAGTGTGACAAGCACAGGCTGGGGACAGGCAGGACTTGCTCCAAAATGTTCATCCACATGGGGAAGTCAGGTGGCTGCTAGCATCAAGATTTCAAAGAAGACCTGTCCACAGCACAGGTAACATTCTAGTTTTTTTCTTTTTCTTTTTTTTAATTATTATGAACATTAGTATTGTTTTGAATATAAATGTCTTTGAAAACATGATTTTATCTTTCTGAAGTGGATATAAATTTTATCTAGAGAGGCCCTCAAATGGCTTTATGGGCTAAATAGCTACAAAAATTTTGTGCTTTATTTTATCATTCTGGACCTCAGTTACCTGTAAAATAAGGATACCAATAGCCTTTTTATGGTGTTGATTTGATAATTATACTGGGTCATAATCATCAATTGCAGCTTGCTGTGCCTGGCACACCACACGACAGAGGGTGTTGAGTGACCCGGCTTCCTCTGACAGCTGAGGGCTGTTGGCACCCCTTCCGTAATCAGAACTGCAACTCCACCCAGCTTACGCTTGTTTGAGAACCTAAGAATCATCAAATTCACATCCCCAAATTTTATTAACGAAGATTATTTTTTCTTACAGTGGCTAAATGACTTGCCTTAATTCATCTGCTAAAGACCAACATGTCCGCAATGGCTAAGGATGACGTGGAAGAAGCTGGTGGTCAGGCAGGGGTCACTGTGCTAAAGATTCTTCCCTTACAGAAATCCATCTTTATATCTGACTCTCCAGGATTTCTGCACACGCTTCACTTTAACATTGGGCTGAAAATGTTAAAAGCAATAAAGCATTCATATTCATTATTTGTTACTCCTTGTTGAAATGTAACAATTTTCCCCAGCTTTATCCCCCATTTTACTTACCACACTGAAGCTCCCCCAGCTCACTTTGTCCAGCTCCGCCTTTAGTAATTTGTGAACTGTCAGTCACAATAACCTGTAATTTTTCACTCTTAAAACATACATTTAATTGTATCTTCTATGCTTTAGGCAAAGTAAAAAAAAAACATACTACATACTTGAAATTTAATTAATTAAATCCATAAACTTTATCGAACATCTATGAATGCCAGGCCTGGGAGATACTTTGATAAGTAAGACATGCCCTTTTCCTAAAGCATACCGTACTTCATTTGGGAAAAAGAGAAAGCAAACCAACCATGCCCGTTCAATAATTTCTATAAAGCCACAAAATACAAGTAGAAAATTCAGAACACCTAAAGCTGCCTGGGGGCTTTTTGAGTAGAAGAGATCTTGTAGACAGAATTTCATTCTGCCTGAGGTCCTTGGGCTCTGCAATTCAAAGCGTGAACCCACAGGCCTCAAATCAGTGGGATATATTAGATAGAAAGGAATACAGAAGGAATAAAAAGCACCGGAGCTTCTGGCAGAGGGAAAGATCTAAGTAGGAAGTCTCTGGTGGGTCCTTTGTCTAGGGGTATAAGATCTTGAGAGAAGACTTGGTAGAGGGGAGACACCCTCCATGTTAATGAGCACGTGACAAATAAACAAATGTGGTCACTCTAGCGGGGCAAGACAGCAATGTCCACGTTCTAGGCTGAAGTTGCCCAAGCTGAGGAAATGGGAGATCCCTGTCCAGCCCTGAATGGGGGTACCTTGGATCAATCTGAAAGAAATATTCAAGGGCCAATAGGACTGAGTCAAGCAGAAAACCAAGGGAGGATTATCAGGGGAGGTACTAACATACCTGGGAGTTAGGGACCCTGGAGAACATCTCTGTGAGATGGGCGGGGCTGTGTTTTACAAGGGTGGGGAACAAGAGGGCTTTTATGGAAATAAGGGTCTTTACAGTGAAAGTTTTCTGTGTTTGTTTTGGGTTTTTTTGGTCATGATTAGCAAAAGTTTGGCTTACTCTAAAAACAAGAGAAAGCCATTCATCACTTCTAACAAGGCAAGTGACACAACTCAGGATGGCAGGGCTACAGAATTCAGATCTGACAGGGAGAATCTGGGCACTGGGGGGGAGCTGATTATGGACATGCAGTAATAGTTCCTAGGAGAAATGGCAAAGCCTTAGCTCATAAGGAAGCATCAAACAAGCCAATCAAGAAAATAACACTGATTCTGAGCTAAAAGGTAACTTTAAACAAATATATCATTTTCATAACATTATCAGGTAGCAAGGGGGAGATACTGTAATTAGTCTGATATCTAACATTTCTTTCCTCATTCTGAGGAGCCGAGTGGAAAGTTCACTTTCCCAGAACATAACAGCTTTTTTTAAAAATTATTTTTTAATTTATTAAGTCAAATACACATAGGTCATGAATACTATATTCATGCATATGTGGGGTACAATGTGCTGACATTTTTTATACAATCTAATGTGGTTACATCAAACCGATCAACATAGCTTTCACCTCTTTTACTCGATTATTGTGCCAAAACATCTATGTTCTACATTTCACAGATTTGACTTGTACCTTTGTCATATGTTCCATAGGAGTGATTCTGCCGTTTTCCTAACAGCCTCTTTAAGAACAGGAAACTGCTTTATGTGTGATGCTAAGTTTTCAGCCAACCACGAGGTCTCCAAGAGACAATGTGCAGTTCAGTTAGACTGAAGGGACAAAGTTTGCTAAGCTAAGCCTCTTCCTGTCCAGAGATGGGCTCAGATTTACGTTTAAAAGATCCAAATCTTTGATAGCATAAATCACAACATTAGTAAAAATGTTTCTTCATATTCAAATTACAGTTGATGCCAAATGATCTATCCAGTTTTGAGATTTCTGATAAGACCTTACAGATGTAGTGTAAGTAGCTTATAAACAGTAAATACAGTAAATGCTATACAAATATTTAAAGCAGACAATATCAATAGCAGGCCCAGGGTCTCTGCCTTCCTAAGGAAAGGCACTGATTAGTTGCCAGGTTTCTTTCTTACACCAAATGTGCTGATTTTTTCCTCTGTATAACCGGCAAGGTTCATACTGTTTGCTAGTTTTTTTCTTTTTTTCACCTGCTGATTGTGTTCTCAGATAGTGATACATGTGAAAAACAACTTGATAGCATTGCTTCCCTAGGGAGAGTCCGATACGCGAGCAAATAGAAGTTTCTGTCTCAACTCTTGATATTTACTTTGAGAAATAGCAGAAAAAGTTAAAAAAACATATAGTAGTAGATAAACTTTCTCAGACAAGATATGATAGACCTGCTGTCACTGAAACATGCCAGACAGGCCATCATGTCATTAGTGTTTGGCTCTTGTCCAAGATCTTGGGGAAATTCCAAGATAAAGCAAGCTGTGGGCTCTGTTTATTCTGGAGGGCCGGACAGAGTCAGGGAGAAGAGTCAGGGTGGCACCTGTGGCTCAAGGAGTAGGGCCCCGGCCCCATATACCAGAGGTAGCCGGTTTAAACGAGTCCCCGGCCAAAAACTGAAAAAAAAAAAAAAAGAAAAGAAAGAAAGATAAGAGTCAGCTGAGTGTGAGCCGTGAACTCCTGGAAAATTGTTTAGTCACAACAGACCCATTGTGTGTGTGCATATGTGTGTGTTTGAGAGAGAAATGCGGGGTAGATTTAACAGAGGGAAGCATTAAATATATAGACAGAAGTGCTACATTTCCAACATTCAGTCTGGGGGTTGTAAATGGATTTCTCTCCCAGGAGGTAAGTGCAGGTGTAATTTCAGTCCCCTAGACCATGCTGACAAAATAAAGCTACTTGGGCACAAAGGCTAATTGTGGCTTTTTGGCTACCAGATGTTATGGAAAGAAAACATAAAACAAATGTTATGGAAGCAAAATTTAAAATCAGAAAGAAGACAGGTAGTAGAGATGTGGCTTCCAGCAGATTTTTTTTTCCCTCCTGTGCACAAGAGTGGAGGGATAAGAGGCACAAAGCAAGCACTGATGAGTTCAACTTGGGAAATTTATGCACCTGTGAAATGAGGTTGGACACGGTCATCCCTAAAGCCTTTTTCCATGCCATATGCTTTTGAAAAAGACATTTGCTTCTTAAAAAAATCTACGCATTCTTCAAAAATAATACTACTATGAAATTTAATGTTTGCTTGTAGGGTTTGTTTTACAAATGCATCAAAGCAGTCAGGGTAGTTCAGGTTCCGTAAGCATTCCTGGGGTGCTACACACATGGGGAAGAAGGACAGCAGAATGGGGCAGATCTGAATTAGATTGTGGCTTTGGGAAAGGCTCCAGTCCTCTCTTTGCTTTGGTCTCTTCCTTTGAACAATAGGCTTGGAAATAATTCTCAGCATTGTTATGAGGATTAAATGTTCCATGCTACATGAAGCATTTTAGAAGAGGACGCTAGGTATTCAGAAATGTTAACTACACATATTTGTAAGATTGTAATTGTCATTATCATTGACATGGAGAAGGTGGTGAACAAGTTCTGATGTCTGTAGGAAAACCAATCATGTTAACCCTTCAAAACAATTTTAATTTCCTGCCACTTAACCAAACTCAATTTAAAGTGACCAGTACTCTCCTTTCCCCCACAGGGTTCCAAGCCCTGATTTCTTACAGCTGATCCTGCTCTCCAGCACTCATCAGTGTCTCCCCATGAACTGACTTCCATGATTATCAACGGTCATTGGGTTCAACCTTCACAGGTATATGCCAGTTATTTTAAGAAAATAACTTAATTAAATGTTACTTTATTGGATAAAATATGTATACAAAATTTTAGGAAAATATTATCTCCTTGTAAGGTCAAGTGAATGGTCTTTATTTTCATAAGCAATCATTTCTTGTATTGAAATGGGACAGTAAATGCGAGAGAAGGATGGACCCCACTTCAGGTCTAATTAAGTAATAGAAATGTATTGATAATTTGAAGCACCTGAGGTGCACCTGCAGGGGACTCTTATGAGTCCCAAAAAGAAGCCTCGGAATAGTAGGGGAGAAACCTTTTCATACCATTATTCTGCATAGTCATGGTGACTAGCAAGCTAGCGCAATACAGAAGCCAATCATAGTAGTTAGAACAGGGTCACAGGATAGGGGTACATATTGATTCATATATCACAAGTACATTGCTTCATGATCATAAGATGGGGCGTGTCATAAGGGTGGAGGTCCATGTTTACTTAGGGTACATTAGCTCATAGTTCAGGAGTACAAAACAAGTGTTGGGTAAGTTTCTGAGAACAACTCAGGACCTTTTTATCTGGGGTTTTATTTGGAATCCAACCCTCTCTTCCTCAACCCCTCTCTGCATACTTCCTCAATTTTAGGCTGTTTCTCTACCCTTAAGAGGGCAGGAACTAAAAGGCTTAGGAGAGGCTTCCTTTTCAATAGTAGGGGGCTTGTTCCCCACTGGTCTTAGGGAGGGGATCAAGGGCTGGGGACTAGGCTATTACAGTATAGACAATAATTGTTTCCTTCTACCTAGTTATCCCTGATTTATAGAATCCAAATCACTACCTTGTTTAAAGTGTTTCAATAGCTTCCACTAATCTGAACAACAACACTCTTTCTCATGGCCCTCAGTCTCCCACGTCTGGCCCACTGCCCAGAGTCTGTGAATAAACTGTTAGCCAGGTTGTCCAACACATCTCCATGGAGGAGATGAGGCTGTAGATAGTCTTGTTAATTGATTCACATTTTGAGAAGAAAGTTTAGTAATAACCTTGATGTCTCAACATGTAAAAGTCTTTCTGTGTTCAGGGGGCATTCAAGGGATTAGTCAGCCTAGAGAGGAGATGCAAGTTAAGAAGAGTTAATGCTATAGAGTAATACAAGAACACTCTTAGAAAGTTGGTCTCAGCTACTGATTTCAGGCTTGTGTGTGTGTATACACAGACTTTGCAGACATTTATAATTTACTACTGAGAGAGTAAGTTTGTGAAAGTTAATCAGGGAACAGTAGAAAGGATTGATTAAGGAGGACCCTTATGGAAAGAGAGATAATTTAGGAGGTTATTGAAAATATCCCAAGAAGTATAGAATAGCAGAGATGGATCATTTGCATTCAAACAATCTAGTAGCAAGTGCTAACCCTGTGACTTGGCAAACAATTAACTATGAAATGGAAACATTTTTCTCTCAGACTTGTGAAAGTACTTTAGAAACTAGTGGGTATGGACATGTTTTATCAATTATCAAGAATTATTATTAACAAAGAAATGATTTTTTTTTCATTCAATGCACCAAACCTGTAGGTTCTCAAGCCTTTCTAGATTTTCCAATATTTATTTAAGGATATTTAAGGATTAAATCCCTGTCATCTACCTTCCAGCATTTTCCACAGGCAAAGGCCACCTTATGTGCCTTCATAATCTGCATTTATTAGTTGCTTCTGCTTACTCTGTAGATAACAAACGTTTCTTTCATATTTCGAGCACACAATTATTTTGATTCTGGGCTAGGATGATTTCTTATGCATAGAATGTGTATTAAGAAATATCAAGTACTTGAAAAGTTTCAGCATAAAATGAATAACCTTCTTATGCCTTAATAAAATTAATCCATCATGTTCTTGTAGCCCATTTTCTGGTATTATCAGGTTATCTATAAAAGCAATTCCCTTACAGATATTACTGCAAGTCCTAACCTTGAATTCTCTAGGAGAATACGGAACAATGCCTCACCATTATTGCCTGAAACTAATTTATTCATTAAACTAAATTGAGGCCATTGGTCAACTCTCCATTTTCCATGGACCTCCACAGGCTCTTTCTTCACTTTCAGGTTCTGGGTCCATGTTAGCTGAAGACCGTAAGTTCCTGACTTTGGTGCATGGACATGAATCTCCTTCAATCTTCTAGCACGCTGAACTCTCTCCCTCCCATAACTCACCACCATTATCTTATTTCTTTCTTCAAAATCACTCCAAAACTTTCCAGATCATTTATGTCACTGTTAAAGCTTTGCAGACATTTATAATTTACTAAAGAGAATAGAGGTTCACATTAGTATATATCTGTCACCACCTTCAAGTGCTGACACAAGGTCAAAGTGACCTTGATCTTTGACCCTTGATCCTCAGAGCAACCTTCAGGGAAATATATTACAATATCCCTATTTCACAGATAAAATATGATGCAATTGAGAGCTGGAAAGTTAAAAAAAATTACTGACTGTTTAGAAACTCTAACTTTAGAAGAGATGTCTTTCCACAAACCACTAGAGAAAATAACCTCAACTTTTCATGCTCTTTTCTTGTTTTACTTTTAAACTCAAGTTGTATTTTAATATGACAGGTTTAATTTAATTTTGAATTAGAGACTACATCCCTAAGAGTCATATTACATATACTGCATTACATCAGTAATGGGTAGATCTGTTTCTGAATCACCCAGGTTTGCAAATGTTGCTGACTTGTGATCACCCAGCCCAGCCTGACTATTGTAGGCATTCTGTCTACCAGGAGTGGAGCATGTAAGTATATTCCTCCTGCGTCCACATTTTTTGTTTAACACCCTAGTTTGGGGGCACTCTTTATCTGCTTACAGTGGGACTCACACTATATTAAACATATCTGTTTCTTTGTGCTTCTTTTTTCAAATGTTACAAGGGAAAAAAGTACTTTTTTTAATGCTATGATGCCCTTCAGTATTTGGAAGGCATCACTGTCTCTAGTATAGAAGTGATTTCTTAAGAAATCCTACTTGGTCAAATGACTTAACATAAACATTTGATAAGCTGTCAGCATTCAAAGAGATTGAAGTATGTTCCCTCTGAGGTTGAAGAGATATGATTGCTAGCTAAGCTCCCATCAGATAACACCATGATAAGTCTTTGCAAGGGGAAATATTATTCTGTGCCTAAAGGATACTTCCACTTACAGAATTTATTATCATTGCAATATTGTATGATTTTTCAGTAACTTATGATCAGAGAACTGTACTATTTAAGAAAATGGGATGTCTTAGATAAAAGTAGTGGATTTCTCACGCATAGTTTCATTTTGAGAAGCATACAGAATTCACAAGCCCTCACTGAGAAAAGGCAGTGAGCTTGTCAACAAGTTACCTCTGTGAAAGGCACTGTTATCACACTGCTTTAGATAAGGAGGCCTGGCTAGATGACCCGGCTCTCCCTCAATCATACTGAGTTAAATTCAGTGTTCTGCTGTCGATAGGATGTCATGTGGTCATCTTCTTATGCAGAAAAAAAGCACCACTTCTGTTATCACCTACAGCATCATAGCACAGATAGTAATATTATCCCTCATAATACCGTCTCTCTACATGAATTAGTATGCAGATACTTGAGGCAATATCAAAAAAAACTGCTCTTCCACATAGTTCAGCCGGATGATCCAATCTAACAACTAAAGATAAGTAATGAAGATGATCAAAGCCATAAACATCCAAAGAGTGACCAACATAACTGATCACCCATTCTCTGTCTCTGTATCAGCCTCACTTCAAGGTGAAGAGCAGTACAAATCCACTGTGGCCCCAACCTTTATCCAGGCTCCTGGAACAGTGTTCATGTAACGTTATCAGTTAGGGAAATGTATGTAACTCATTATCCTTTTCTTCATATGGATCATACATTATTTGTATCGTTGCAGATTACAATACAGTAAGTCCTCACTTAACACCATCTGTAGTTTCATGGAAACAGCTGCTTTAAGTGAAAGGGTGTGCTGTATGTCACAGGAATGCAACTCTCCTTTCCATCATTTAGCCTGTGGTAAATTGTTTTTTGTTATATATTTCATCATTTGCTTAATATGTCAGTTTCCCAGAACCTATTGATGATGTTAAGTGAGGTAAAAATTTAAAAAGCACAGCTACCATTTACTTAGCAAATACTAAGCCTGAGCTATGGTTCTCAATACTATGAATGCATTTTTTGTTTATTTAACAATCACAGTAATCCTATGCTATCCATACACTTCTATATGTAGTGTGGATATGGATTTGAAATTTGAAATGATGAACGTATTTGTATGAACACAAATTTGTTTCCTTCGACTCATTTGCAAATTAATTTTAAACTACCATCTTAGTTCTTTGGTGATACACTCAATCTTAAGTATTTTTGAGATCCTCATCACTTCTTAGTTCACATAATAATGCCTATGGGTTAGGTAGAATTTGGAAACAAGAAAAAGTGTAGCTTTCAGTTCATCACAATAGCCTTCTTGTGTTCAAGGTGATGAAGAAGCATGAAGGGCAAGGTCCCTTACAGAAATGTGTGTGACAAAACTGACAAAAGATAAGGAGGCATCTGGAGACTGTCCAGACAATCAAGCATTATGAGCAGCCCTTGGGCCCACCCATCCTTGGAGGTAAGTCAAGATAATATGCTTCCACCCTCCAAACTCACTGGATAGAGAGAAACTCTGCCTCTCAGGCTTAGGAAAACATCCCCACTGCCAGTAAACACCCACACACACAGGAACCCAGAGACCCACGCCTCTCCTCTTCCTTCAAGGCAGTGGACTTTGTCTTTTAAAGAGGCCCTTGCCTTAGGAAACAGATGGTATATCTCTGCTTTTATCACTTCATTTTTTGAAGTCCCAATGCCCAAGTGTCCCCCAGTGCAGTAAGCAAAAGCCTTCACTTGAAGAGAAAGCTGAGCACAGGTAGAAGAAATTCAGAGTAACATATCAAATTATCAATCAACTGCAAAAGACTAAAATACTTTTTAAAAATTTTAAGTAAAAAAGAACTTGCATACCATTAATACAGAAGAATTAATGAAGATCACATTGGGTGACTGACTAAACCTTAAAATGTATTCTTAAATGTCATTTCCATTAATACTCAGAGTCTTGTAAGACATGTCTAATCATTCATATTTACAGAAAAGGAATTTGAATTTCAGAGATATTGACTAACTTGTCTAAGTTCACATAATTGGACTCTCTGACTTTTCATGGAAAATAAGTTATTTGAAGCTCTGTGAAATAAGCTTTCATGTAGTAGTGAGAAGAAATAAACCTTGGAGACCACAAGAAAAAAAACACATAAATGTATCCAGATATTGGTCATCCAACATTAGCTAGATTTTTGTAAGTGAGTGAGTGAAAATGATTCACAAGGGAAGATAAAAATTGCCATAAAAATTGCCTTCATTTGACCATACCACAGTCTCACCAAAGCCAGAGCAAACCTAGGAACAAATTCACCAAAAGGCCACCACTGTGATAGCCAGGAAGGTGATTGGGGAGGGAGAGGGGGCAAAAAATGGCAGGGACTCTTTGAGTCTGGCATCTATCCAGTTATTCATTTATCACAAATGTATTTTGACAAATATTTATTGAGCATCTGTTCTGTACTACTTACCACTTCAGGTAATCAGGAGCTATTATAATAGCTATAAACGGATCTGTATCGGATCTATAATCACAGCTATATCACATCTGTCACAATCGTAACTCAGCAAAATTGAGTTCCTATTTTCCTTCCACAGGAGTACCTGTGGCTTGGGATTTAAAAGAGGGTGATTCAGCTCACAGTTCTGCAGACTGTAAAAGCATCTGCTTCCAGCGAGAGCTTCCGGCAGCTTTCAATCAAGGCAGAAGGCAAAGGGGGGGCAGGTGTGTCACATAGTGAGAGGAAGCAAGGAGAGGGGAGGTGACAGGCTCTGAACAAACGGCTCTCTGGTGAACTAACAGAACTAGGAACTCACCTGCTATCCCAGAGAGGGCACCAAGCCCCTGGGGAGGGACCTGACCCCCTGACCCAGATACCTCAGGTCCCACCTCCAACACGGGGAACCGGATTTCAATATTAGATTTAGAGGAAACAAATATCCAAACTGTATCAACTGCCAGACTCAAATCACACACAATAAAAAGAAGGAAAGGTGATTTGTGGTTCAAAGTACAATTCTGCTACAGAAAACCATGTTAATAGACCAGATGGATTAAACACAGATGTACTGTACTGAATATAATAGTGCATAGATGAGGTATTTAAAGCATTTTTAGATAGTTGTTTGTAAACATTTTTTTCCCACAAATGTAATATCTTTAAGTAAAGTATGATGTACTAACATGCAAAATGAGGTAGAAAAGCTAAAAAGACTAATAATAAAAATTTAGGCATGTTCCTTAAACAAACAAACAAAAACAAACTGTTCCAAAATAGACCCACGGCTGGAGAGTTTTGTGGGTCAGTTATTGAGATTTTTAAGGAACATAAACAGCTCCCAAACATTTGTAGAAAAATGTATGTGACTGACGCTTCAAACCTCAAACTTCAATATATTGTGGATTAATTGTAAAGATAAATCATAGAAAAGCTATATCAAATATGTGAATATCTTTATTTATGTACTATTCTTTTTATTCTTTTTGTGGGAAAAGTCTCCATAAGCAATTCTCAGATTAGAACACGTCTTAACAGCATCTTGATCACATAAGGTGCTGAGGGCGGAGGAGCTACTGCTGCTGGGTTGAGGTGGGGAGACCAATGTTAATTCAAAGGGAAATAATAAACTGGAAAAGGTGCTTTTCTGATTTTTTTTTAATTTAAAAAGCAATTACCTAAAATCTTTCTTTATAATTAAGACCTAAATAAAAAGGTAAGTGGAAAGAATATTGTAAAAAAAGAGAGATTCAATATTGTAAAGACTTATCTGTTCTCAAATTGACCCATAGATTCAAAGCATTTGCAGTGAAAAGTTCAAGAGTTTGTGAGACACGCAAACTGAATTTAACATTACGAGGAAGAGCTAAAGGCCTTGTAGAGGAAGGGATGTTTTTCTCCTCCTTGATCTCAGTAAATCTCCAAGAAAATGGACATTTGTCTGAAGCTCCTACTCACTAGCTGGGAGCTGGGTGCTATTGCAAGGTCTTTACAGATTCCGTTCCTCATCTTTGATCCGGAGTACTTCGTGGTGGTAGTGGAAGATTTAAATAAGATAAGGCATGCAGGGTTTTATCGCGGTGATTAGCATATACTAAATCTCCATAAGGCGCTATGATCGCCATGCGTCCTCCTCGTCTGCCTCCTGCCACTCAGCTTCTCTCTGAATCTATTTCACTCTTAACAGGTCCAGGCACCAGGCCAAGAGTCGGCAGCTTGTCCGTTCTGTACCACATGTCCGGGAAAGAGATGTCTCTAACTGAAAGGAATAGGTTACCTCAATAAACTGCAAAGACTGATGCGTCTTCCAAGTGCTGAACTCTTTCCTGGAGAGCAGCCTCCACTCTCTGAAAGAGCAGTTCCTCAAGGGAGTTGTCAGAACCCAAGCGGAGAAGGGAGATGCGCTCCTGCCAGATATGCCCCTGGCCCGTAGTTTGTGTTTTATTTGAATCCATGATTCTCTCCAAGCCTCAATGTAAAAATTCCTTTAAATGCTTTTCTGCTGATTTAATACCCTTGCCACATAAAATGAAGGTACAATTCCCACATTTTATTTCCATTGAACCTAAAATGAAAATATAATAAAATATAATAATGCAATTGTGTTTTTCTCTTCACCTTCAACTGTAAAGATATTATTCTAAGACATAAAAGTATTTTGTTATTAATATTTCTATTGTCTGTTATACTTTATGATATTAATTTTAAACGTCTTTTGTCATTATTAGATGACTTCTCTGTCTTATTTACTTAAATACATTTTTGAACTTCAGTGTCCATTTACATGAATTATTATTGAAGTTTTCATGATAAAGTTTATGTATAGTATAATAATGAGAGAAATAAAAGATGAAAAAATTCATAAATATTCAAGAGGTCTGTACTTACTCAAATTCTTTTGTTGCAAAATTAGCCCATAAATTTCTATGAAAATCCATGCCTTTCCTTCTCCATTAAATTTGCAAATATTATGAGTTCAATATCTTTATTTGTGTCAGCTTGAATTACTATACAATATTCCTTCACATCTGGACAATTTAAAAGACATTAAAAACTTATAGAAGATACCAAGAAAAATTTTAAGTGTGGGCTACTCAAATTTTCTTGCAGGTGATGTTTGCTAACATGTGTGTGCAAACAATGTGACAAGCACTTTCCCTGTGCTGTCTCAAGTCTTTGTAGAACTCTGTGAGACAGGCCGTGGTATCCGCATTCTCGGTGTCATTTATAAGTTGAGGAAACAAAGGCATAACTTGTCTTGTCATTCAGCAAGTGTCGTGGTAACTCTTAGAAGATGACTTGACAACTTTTCTACATAGCATCTTGCTAATATGCAGTATATCAACTGACATGTCTCCAAAATACAGAGGAAACTAAATGGAAATTATTGACAGAACCCAAGATGTAACAATATTTTAGATTACATCTGGATGCTTTCTCAAATCTTAAATACTTTTAAACTCTAGATAGAAGGTAATAATATAATGCTTGTTTTATATTTTTTAAAAAAAGGCACAGAGAGGCTAAATAACCTGTCCAAGACTCCAGCTTCTCAGCAGCAGAGCAGGCAGCACAGCCCTAGAGGCCACAGTATAATACCTACGCCCGGGAGTGAGCACAGGGCAACATTAACAGACAACTGGGAAATGCAAAACCGCTCAGCATCTTATTTTGTTTCTCTCTTTCCTGCTAAAGAGATAGATCTTAACACTGGAAATTGGAGACAACATTAGGAAGAAGGAATTCTCAGCTGAGCTTGTGAAAAAATTTATGAGAAAAACAGCTTTCTTAAAATGCATTTCTGCCCCCAAGTCCTGAATTTTAATTTTCAGGAAGAGGAGAGAATCGAGGCTGAGATGTCCAGGTTGGAATAGTGATGTTTAAGCAGGAGTAGAAATGAAGGAGACAAGAACATTAATTAAATAGATTAGAGGAAGCATGGTATTTTTTGACTCTGGAAAAGTGATGGTCCAGTAATGAGCCTGCATCCAAGTAAGTAAATATGGCTAATTAACTCTGATTTCCATAAGATTTCTCCTAGGCACCTAAGTAGTGATGTTACTCTTCACTAACTGGCATGCTCAGCCAGGCACTGTGCTAATTGCTTTGTATTTTATTTTATTTTATTTTATTTTATTGCCGTTTTTTGGCCAGGCCTGGGTTTGAACCCACCACCTCCAGTATATGGGGCCAGCACCCTACTCCTTGAGCCACAGGCTCCACCCAATGTGCTCATTGCTTTGCATTCAAAGTAACCAACTAAGACTTGTTGAAATTTGGACTTCAAAGCCCACTCTTATCACTTTCACTTTCTACTTGTCTCTATGGCCACCAGTAAATGAATGGGCATGTGTAAGAGTGTTACTGGACAGTTTTCTGTTAACTTCACGAAAACACAGCATGACAGGAAAGGATGTCAGTCCTGTATAGATAAGGAAACTGCAGTTCAGCCCAACTTCTCTGGATCTAGGGGAGGAAGCAAGGTAAGGGTTAAAGGGAAGGTTTGCTTGGCTACAAGGTTCACGCTTATTAGGAGCCACTTGAGTTTCCCTGGGTCAATTAGAGGAATGTGCCAGAGTTTGGGTCACTAGGTTTAAGCAAGGCAAATGGCCATGTATTTTACTTTTTTATGTGTTTTTTCTTGAGGACAAGAAGAAATATCAATTGAGTCAGAAGATAAATAGCAAAATTTATCAGGTATTGACTAATATAGCTACTGTCAGTCATTGCTCAATTCTCTAGAGAAGTAGTTCTCAAACGCATGTGTGTCCGAGTTAGTTACAAGGCTTGTTAAAACACAGGGTTCATGGGCCTCAACCCAAGGCTCTTTAGGGTTCAGTAGGTCTTGGGTAGTGCTGGGAGTTTACATTTCTCAAAAGCCTCAGCCAAGTTGGCATGGCTGGTCCAGCCACATGTTGAACACCACTGCTCTAGTGAACATGGGTTTATTCTGCCCTCACCTATATGATCATCTAATCTGGGATGGGAACTTGAAGGCTTACTATTCAAATGCATGAATAATAAGAGCTTTGTTCATAAAAGCAGTTACCTTATATTTTTAACAACAATATTTAACCCAAATATTGTGTCAACCATGGGAACTGTGATTTAATTATAAAAGAGTTAAATAAGTGGGTAAAAATTTAAAGTTTATATTTTATATTTTTTTGTAGTGGGAAGTTTGTTTTTGTGTTTGTCATTGTGCTAAAATACTTTGCTATCAAACATAGCTCAGTATCAGAAAATAATTATTCTGTTAACAATTTGGGATGACTGCCAAAACAATTAATACTATCTTCAGCTGAGTGTAATGTTCAGAGTGAAAGGGCAACTTGTAACTTGGAAGTGTACATGGGTGGAAGGCTGGCCACATTTGTAGACAACACTAAAGCATGTATGTGTTTTTCTGTGCAAGAAGGGGAGAGAGAAGTATCACTTTCCAGAATCAGGTTCCTTATGAACTAGAGCATGGAGGAGAGGATTGGAGGAAAAGACTCAGCAAAGTTTACTAAAGGGTAGATATAAAGAATCAAAAGTCAATTTTCAAATATAGAAGGACATTAGGATTTCTAAAATATTCAGAGAGACAGAATTGGACCCATAATGAAGAAACATAAGTCATCCAACCCCATGTTTGCCATATAGATTTATCTCTGGTCTGGCCAGTCAGGAGCACACACATGCTCCCTGAAGGGAGGACTTCACACAAAATCCAAAATAGACCTTTCCCTAAAATGCCCCAGAAGACATTGGGACCAGAGCAGTTGTTCCAGGCCAACACACACAGAAAAAAAATCTGTTGTCACATGGAATGAGATGAAGGAAGGGGGAGAGAAGACAGGCATTTTTCAGTAACCCCATGGAACATTGTAGTTTATTCACACTGAAAATTACCATAGAATGTACATCAGTGCCTGAGTATCTACCTACAGGGGAACAGTGCCCAGTTGGAAATAGTCACCTACCTTCCAGTTTTAACTGGCAAGAAGTGATTGGTATGTAATTAATGAAGCAGTTTTTCAGACACCTTCATTTTTACACTATTAAATTGTTTATGTTTCTGAATTTGTGTGGTTTTGTTAATTGGAATTTTTTAATTTTCTTGATTTTATAAAGTTCTAGCTACTGTTGGGTACTTGTATAGATGATGAATAGTAAGGCCAAAGAGTTCTTTCTTTCTTGGAGTTTATCTTCCAGGGGGAGACATTGATAATTAACCAACCCATGCAATGAAGCACCACAGATTTCAGGAGCACAGAGAGAAACTAAGTATTCCCATCAGGGAGCCTTCCATTATCTGTGAAGACAATAAAGGTATATATTCAGAAGAAATTAAAACATATAAAACATTATACTGTATTCACAATAGCCCAAAACTTTAAACAACCTGAATGACCATTAATAGATGTATAGTATGTAATGCCGTACGTACAGCTGGGCCTCCATGTCTGTGGGCACAACATTCACAAATTCAACCAATTGTGGATTGAAAACATTGAAAAAAATTACATCTGTAGGTAACATGTACAGACTTTTATTCTCATCATTATCCCCCCAGTAGTACTGCACAATGGCCATTTACATAGCACGTACGCTGCGTTAGGTATCTTAAGTAATCTATATAGTTTAAAGAAGTCTGGAGGATATATATAGGTTATGTACAAATATTATGCCATTTTATAAGTACTGTAATTTACTTCACTAAACTACTGATTAAAATCAAAACATATATAAAGATTTTGTAATTTATGAAATAGGTACTTACTTTTTTTGAGTCAGAGTCTCAAGCTGCCTCCCTGGGTAGAATGTTATAATGTCACAGCTCACAGCAACTTCCAACTCTTGGGCTTAGACAATTCTCTGGCCTCAGCCTCCCAAGTAGCTGGGACTACAGGCGCCTGCCATAATGCCCGGCTATTTTTTTGTTGTAGTTGTTGTTGTTTGGCAGGCCCGGGCTGGATTCAAACTGCCAGCTCTGATGTATGTGGCTGATGCCTTAGCCGCTTGAGCTATAGGTGCCAAGGTAGAAATAGGCACTATTATCATTCTCATTTTATAGATAATTTTAAAAGAAATAAATTTTTAAAAGGAAGTGACTATAAATAGAAATCTTTATATTTTCTTTCCGGTAGCTGAGGCCCCTGCACAGCCCTCTTTCTGCACACTAAGCTAAATGTTGGACTCTGAAATGGGATAGCTTTTCATCTCAGGCCAGTAGCTTCAGAGAATGTGACTCTTCAACATTATAGCTCTCTTGGTGGTGACCAGACATTATTCAGAACTCTCCTTGATGAATATCCCTCCCCCAAATAATTTGGATCATAAATCTCTATTTCTCCAGCCTGGAATGATACTGACAACTACCATCTGTCTAACTTGACATAACTAGATGCTTAGATTTCATCTGTTTTATCCCTTCTCCCACCTCCACTCTGGGTCATTATACACTTTGAAACACATTTGAGTTTCCAGAGACATTTGACTGTACTATTTGTTCTCTGGCACAAGTCTGATTAGATTTCCTCTAGGTCATAACTTCCCTTTCCTCACATGTTCATATAATTATTGGTACTGTATTTAATAAAAGAAAGAAAAAATACTTATCCCAAGACTATTACCATTTCAAATACTAATCTGCAGAGTTCTCTTGTCTGCTAGCTGCAGATCTGAATTAAAGAATACGCTTAGAAAAGATGACACAGAACACCTTATCCACTGAGACTCACAGAAGACTTTTGGGCTTCCTGACGCTTCCATAGAAACAAATACAATACTCACAAAGGTGGGGTCAACTCTTTTAATATAATTTTTCACCATCAGTAGTTTTTAAGAACCAGATTCTCTTCTTCCCTGATCAAGATCATCATCTGATGTTTAAAATTAACCAGTGCCCTCACTTTCATAGAAGTCAAGGTCCAGCTCATTGAAATGCAGGATAGATGCTGAACTACTGCTTTAGAACAATACATCTTGATTCTCTGGTTTAAATGACATCTGACTCACAGTTCTGACACAGACGTTCCCAGGTTTTCAATAAGAAACCCATGTAGAAACAGAAAGAGACAAAATTATTTTAGCAATATTAAAAATTAAGACATAATGCTCAACATACTTGAGAGGAATTTTTATTAACCACAAGGTCAAAAGATTCAACTTGAGAAAAATAATCAGTAGCTGTCTCATTTCATGTTTTGGAGACAAAAAGCAAGTCAGTCTGTTCTTCTTTCATCTTTTCTCACTACTTTTATCTAGTGAAAAAAAGCAAGATCTCCCTTGTTGCACGGTGGCTAAGTTTTTGTTCTGTATTACTTTATTTTGAGGCATCTAGAGTAAGTTCCTTCCCTTCTTCCCACTAGGCAGACACTACAGCCCTGAGCAAAGTCTGTGTGTGCTCTGGGTGTGGCCTACACATGCCCTGTGAGTCCCAGAAGAATGGGGGAACTAGGAAGGTTCTCTCTCTGCCTTGAAATAGAGGTTGAGACAGGAGCAGCTCTTGGAGCAGTAGTGTTCTGCTTTAGGGAGAGGCACTCGACCCAGCGGACAGAAAGGGAAGGGCGATCACGCTGCTGCCACCTTCTCTGAAGCTGCCAGCCCAAGACGAGGTCTCATTCCATCCTCAGAATGCAACTTTTGGATGCTCTGAAGAGAATAACCTTCCCGATCTACTCCTGAGTTGTGTCTCATATTGCCAGTAAACGGTGCAGCATTGTCAGTATAGTCAGTCCTCAAGTTACAAACATCTCACTTAAGTACAACTCGCACTTATGTATGGATATGTCCCCAAGTTACAAATATCTGGCTGACGTAGATATTCACTTTCACTTATGAGTGGGGCCATTACAGGTAATAGGTAAGTGTACCTGTTCCAACTTATATACAAAGTCAGCTTAAGAACAAACCCACATAATCTATCTCGTAGATTCTTTGTAATGCAGGGACTGCCTGCAGATTACATTTCCTCCTAAGACTTCAATTTTTGTTATTTCTCTCCTGTCAAATGAGGGGTATGGAGTTGACAATTTCTCATCCCATTCCTCAGCTTTTATCTTCCAATTTTCTGCAGGGACACTCAGGTAGGGGTCTTGTGTCAGAGGAATTCACCCTCCAAGCCTGGTTACAGACTACAACATATTCCCCCTTGCTCATACCCCTGTAATCCAGAGATAGTGCCCACATGTCCTCAGCTTGGAGCACTTAACATTAGGGTAATTATTATTCATTTTTCTGGGGAAGTTGGGAATGCTAAGTTGAAATAAAAGGAATGGGTAATATGTAAAGCTTAAGAAATAAATTTCTAAGATATTGACCCTGGGCAGTTATCCTGGGATTAATATTATTTTATAAGACTTGGTCTATTTTAGTACTGTTCATAGGTTGAAATGTCACCCCTGAAAAAAACAACTTCCAGGTATACCTTCCTCCAACCTCCCTGCAGAGGCCGTTCTCCTTAGCAGACACTGATTCAACACTTAACCCATCAGAAATCCACTCATCTCAAGAAAAGCATTTGCTTTTCCTCATTTCCTGAGGTCTCCAAACAGAAGACTGATATCTCTGTTTCAGGAATATCCAAGTTACTTCTACTAGGTTCTCTTTCCTTTACATATGTCTACCCAGCCTTTCTCTAATGTCAATTATTAAGACTACATGTTGGATAAACATTTAAGAAGTTCTGTGTTTTGCACAGTATTTCTTCTTGGCTTCTGAGGAAAAAAAAATACACTGAGTTCTTAACTTTTGTAGTTGGTGAGATTGCTTAGCACATGTTCCAGAAAAATCTTATGCACCTGACCAGGGGAGGGGTGCAATCACCACACACACCCCAACAGCTTTTGCTCCTTATGCTACAAAACTTACCAACCACCTGAAAGGTCACTTTGTGGCAATCACAGGGATTAAAAATAGAGTTGAAAGGAAAGCAGCATTGGCCTCACTGAGGTTAAATAAATGACATTCAAAGAATTTTCTTTTTGGTCTTTTCAACTATTCAACTTACCCTAGTCTCCAATAGCAGTGAAATTCCATGGATCAGGCTAAAAAATGACCTCTAGATATCAGTATTTTCTTGTACAAACAGATATAAATAGATATATTCCTCCACTGTACCTGTCAGATGTTAAACCCTCTCACTCTGAATGCAGGAAAGGATGGAAGTCCCTTATAGCCAACTCACGTGTACATATTCCTGGGTGTCAGCTCAGACCACATAACGTAGAATCAGTAAGTAATGTGGATCACAGAGAAGCACTCATAACTTTACAGTTGCTGCAATATTTATTATTAACAAAGCAATCTTTCCTGGGATGGATTTCACAAATAAGGGAAAAACAGAGATCAGCACCCTTAATAGAGTGAATTTATCAGACAGATAGAAAACTTACAACACTCTCCTTAAAAACTCCCAGGACTTAGAACTCTCTTCCAACAACAGCAAAGATTATCTTAGAGGGATCTGGGTTTGAAATCCTCAAACTCAAGAATTTAATGTAAGTTACTGAAAGTTGCAATTTACTATTGCTTTTCAAGATCTAATGAGTGTCTTGTAATTGTGTGTGTGCGTAAGTGTGTTTAAACAGCTTTAAAAAAAATTTTTTTTGCGATTTAACTTTTAAATGGGCCATCTTTTTTTTTTTTTATTAAATCATAGCTGTGTACATTAATGCAATCATAGGGTACAAGGGGCTGGTTTTATATACAATTTGAAATATTTTCATCAAACTGGTAATTCAAATATCACAAAATGTAACCACTCAAACTGTAAAATTTCTTATTTTTAATATATGCACTGAATTATTCAGCCATCACTACAATCTACAGTTAAAGTCTCTGCCTATCCCTCTGAACTCCAACCTAAGGAAGCACTGCCCTACTTCCTGTTTCCAAAGATTTAACTATTCTGGATATTTTACATAAATAGAATTAAATAATATATGTACTTTTGTGTCTAACTTCTTTCACATAAATTTATGTTTGCAAAGTTCATGTTGTGGCGTATATCAGCATTCTTTGCTATGGATGAATAATATTCCATCCAGTGGTTATAACCACTTTTCTTTATCCACTCATAGGTTTTGGTATATTTGGGTTGTTTCTATTTTTTGCTACAGCTATAAATAATGTTGCTGCTATGAAGGTTTATTTAAAGTTTGTATACAGATGTATCCTTTTATTTCTCTTGAATTAATACCCAGAAGTAGAATTGTTGGATCATATGATAACTCTGTTCTTGGTTCTTCATCTTGAAGAACTGCCATCATGGGTTTCCACACTGTCCTGATCGTGTCTTCCACACAACACACAGCATGTCAGAATTTATACAGCCCCCATGCATGTCTCTTTCCCAGATCTTTCTTTTAAATGTTTATTGGGCCCTTGTTTTCAACTGGTATCACAGGCTAAATGATGACAGTTTTTCACAGAGGGCTTTTCTAAGAGATATGATATTGGCAATGCTGTGTATTAGGGTTTTTGAGGTGCTCTAAGCCCATCCACTCTTGGATCTATACAAGTTCTGCTTTTCAAGGCTTTAATGACACTGGGGAAAGGGCAAAGGAGGAAGACAAGTTGCACAGCCACAACCCCTATTATTCTCACAGTGATGCCAAAGTTTTTCCTTAGATTGTTGCCAGACTGTGATTAATATGCAGAGTTATGATGAAGCTGATTTTGACCCTTTTGTAACAAAGCAGTTACATAAAATTTCCTTGCATTACTGTTCTGGAAGGCCTGCTTAGTGCTGACATGTTCCGCCTATGTCATTTAATGTGGAAAGAGTTAAATTTCAGCAAACTCAGCATATTCAGAAGAAATGTCAGCATTCTTGTGAAGTTAGGGAATAATCTAAACTTCTTGATATTAAATTTCCTAATATATGAAATAAAATGTAATGGCTAATTGGAATGTCTTTTGTGAAGTTCCAAATAAAGTATTGTGCATAAAAGCTCAGTTTGTCTGAAGTACATGTTATGATATGTGGAAAGAAGAGATGAGGCTAAAAAAGGGGAAATGGCCACATTGCAGTGTCTCCAGGGGCTCGAGGAGCTGCTAAACTTTACGAAGCAGAAATGGAATATCATCACATTTGGGCTACTGAAAGAGTAATTTATTTGCTAGAAAGTGAGAAAATTATCTTATTAACAAAAGTTGTTCCAATGGCAAATGTTAAAGTTATAAATGTGGGCTAAGAATTGGTACAGGAAAACCATACTTAGACACAAGAGAGTCTAGAGACTCAACTGAATGATATAGTACTTCTCACCCAACTTCTCATTCACCTTTTCCCTGTTCCTAACTGGCACACAGCAAGCTGAGACCAAGCAAATCTGATGCAGGCAGAATGTGGACTAAAGATCCCATTCTTGGCAGGGGAGGACATCTCCAGAAAAAGAGAAAATTAAAAAGTAAGCTGAAGGAGTCAGAACAAAGAAAAGTCAGCTAATTTACTTTTAACCCAGCCATTGCTAAATTTCTTATCTAAACAAGTTTCTGGCCTTTCCTGAAACTCTGGCCTATTGGGGATACAGCTTACACCAATACCCTGTTGAGTCTGTGAAGACTCTGAGGAAGTAAATAGTCTTAAAAGAGATTATGACAAGACCTAGAATAGATACACCTTCTAGGTCATTTCCCACCTATTAAACAGACAAAGGAGATACCCACTGTGGAGATTTGCATTTGGATGGGGCAGAGACCAAGGGAACAGCTCCAGCCCTGAAATATGGGCAAGAGGGCTTATATCCCTTATCACAGAGGAGAATCCTCTACAGTGGTGATGAGAGGAAGATGCCTCTCTCCCACCAATTCCTCAGAGGAGATTAATGCCAATGGCATTTTACTCCACAGTGAACTAGCAGGGTTTAATACCTCCCTGGGAATCTATATATGTGACTTTAGACAGGAGGCTTCCCCTACAATAATGCTCAAGTTTCAGATTCCTCAAAACTGCTCAAATGCTTAAAATTAATAATAATAATTATAACAATAAGAGCTAATATGTTCACTCAGAAAAACTGCCGGTGTCTTTGTTCCCTCCCTCAGCTTACTACATGGGCAATAGATTTCAATAAAAGCTGAGTGCAACAGAGACTCGAGGCCACTCACCAGAGTCCATGAATGGGCGGTGGTCCCTTGAGCTCCTACCTTTGAAAATTCTGTTCTGTGTCTTGTGTCTCATTCTTTATTGTCATTCCAAACTTCATATTTTTTCAGCTGGTCTCATGAGTTCCACAGGTCTTAGTGGACCCTGTCCCCAGGGCAGGACCCCAACATCTGAGAAATAAAATTGTATCCTGCCCATCAGTTCTACAATGCACACTGATTGCATCAATATTCAGGAAGAACTTTCAAAAACCTCTATATACATAATAGTCTAGTTTGAATAATAGATATGATATAAAGAAAGCTACATTAGTGTCTAAGCTAACCTGGTGGCAGTGAGGATATGAAACCACTCAGAGGGCAATGGCCATGATCTCTACCTTTCACCCTGAGCTTCCCAATGAACAATTCCTCTGTACATGGCTGTAATTGCTACTGCAGAGTTTTCTGTTCTTTTGCGTGGAAATTAAGAAAAATGTGTTAGTAGGTAGAGCTCCATGCTTGGGAACAAAGTATCTTTAATTTCAACCCCAACATCTACAGAGAGTAGAAAAAGAGAAATGGCTCAATATGTAACAGGGGATTTGGAAAGGCCTTAGTGTGTAGTTGCTGTTAATTTTCACAAGTTTAGATGAGGTGGAGGAAAGATGGTGGACTGAAGCCAGCTTTCCACAGAGGCTCCTGTCCAGAAGGAGACTTAAAGGACAGAAGTTTAGCACGTAAGCCGATGGTTTGGAGCTGAGCCAAGAAAGAAGATTGAAGAATGCACATCAACCTTGCTGAGGCGAGCTGTGACCCCCCCAAATACAATCAAAAGGTACAAAATCAACCACCAAGAGGATGGGAGTCCCCTCACCCACAAGAAGGGCTCACAGTTTACTCCATACAAACAAGCGAGCAGAGTTCAAATGTCCTCCCACTCTATCCCACAGGAGAGAACTCCTAAAAAATGGACATCCGACCCCTACTAGGGTGCCACAGCACTCTCCTGCCAAGCATAAAACTGTAAAACTGTATAAAACTGTATATATTCTCTACCTGCAACTCTGAACTCCCAGGATTCCCCTCCACTCTCACTTTGAGGTCTGGAAGTTTGTCACCCATGTATATCCAGATTCTTGGGCATTTTCTTGAGAGGAGTGGAGGAGGGAAGGGCTGGTGCTGGTCTGTGCTGACTCTGTGGCATAGGAGCCAGGAGAGGATGGTCAGCTGAGAGGGAACCACACAGGAACTATGGTATCCTGAGTTGCAGAGCAGCAGCCACAGCAGCAAGAAAGGCTCACATTTCTGAGGCCATTCTGGATAGAGACACCCTGTCTCTCTGGGCAACCATAGGAAGCCAGGCATTTTCTCTGGTGGTAGCCACTGGCGGAGTGGTGCTGGGAAGTTCTGTGAGTAAAGAGAAGCCCTAACAGTGGTACCGACCTGGGCGGAGCATGGGGACTTGAATACATGCAGCTCACAGACTTACAGGGAGGGGCTGAATCAGGGGACTGCTTATCTGACCTTAATAGAACCCAGCCCTCAGTGGATTATAGCTGAAAAAAGGCAGTGGGTGAACAGAGGCTGGAATTGACACCTGAGTGTAAACTCTAATTGTTTGCTGCCCAGGGCTGAGTTGTGATTTATCAGCTTCATCAGTGTCTGATCTACATAGGAATTTAGCTGGGACAGAAATAAATTCTGTGAAGTTGCTCTGTCCCGTTCTGCCAGCAACATCAATCAAGCATGGGGCTAGAACTGAGTGAACTGTCCTATCCTTCATTAAGCACCAAAAATTGTCAGGCCTTATCTCCCCCTGCCAGACTCAGATCTCCTGGTGATTCAGGCAGTCATAAACCCCGGGAGCATTTGCTCACTGGAGGGAACTGGGTCACAGCTCTGCAGTATTACTAGTGACTGGGTGCAAGGTGGGGAAGGAGGCATCAAACTTTCCAGACTAATTCATTTGCTGGGTGAGTCCCTCTGCCCTCACAGAGCCCTGGAGTGAGTCATATTTGAGCTGCCAGCAGACCTTTCCTACCTAGTTGCGGAGACTTTTTGAACTCTCCCATCTGAGACCAGTGTCAACTGAGATAACTGATTTGGACCTTTTGAATTGGGCCAATCACCCAAGGTCTATCCAAAGTGGCATCCTGGGTGTATGGTTGAGGGAAGGTTTGCTTTTCCTTGCCACTTGTTGTTTCTGGGGGCAGGGTGACTTAATTGCTGGCATTTCTCCACAGCTGAGACTTCAACCAAGAGTAATGGAATTCAGTAGGGTAGGACAGAGACCAGCTGAAAATAAGACAGAGCCACTTAGCCCCACCACACTACACAGGTCCCCAATCTCTCAGACTGTAACACCATACAGCTTCTTAACAAAGCTCAAGGGGAAAAGCCAAATGGGGTAAGATAATCATGGGGCTAAATCAGCAGAAAAACTCCAGTAATATGAATAACCAGAGTAGATCAATCTCCCCAAGAAAGGATGTGGCAGATGCAACTGAAGATCCCATTCATAAACAGATGGCTGAGATGTCAGAAATCGAATTCAGAATTTGGATTGCAAATAAATTTAATAGAATAGAGACAAAGACAGAATTAGAAATTGAAGGCACATTCCAAAAGTTCACTCAAGAATTCAATGAGTTCAAAGACAAAACCACCAAATATTTTGAAACATTGAGGCAAAAGATTGCAGTCCTCAAAGATCTGAAATATACAGTAGAATCCCTTGGTAGCAGAATGCAGCAAGCAGAAGAAAGGATCTCAGACATCAAAGACAAGTCTTTTGAACGTGCGCAAGCATCCAAAGAGGAACAGAAACAAAAAGCAAAAATGGAACATTCTCTCAGAGAGCTCTGGGATAATTCAAAGAGAGCTAATATTTGCATTATATGAATCCCTGAAGGCGACAAAGTTGCTTCACAAAACACAGAGGCTCTTCTTCATGAAATTATGAAAGAGAACTTTCCAGACATGCCAAGCGATTCTGAAATTCAGATAGCAGATAGTTTCAGAACCCCAGCATGACTCAACCTGAACAAGACATCCCCCAGGCACATCATAATTAACTTCACTAAAGTTAATATGAAAGAGAAGATTCTGAAAGCAGTCAGACATAAGAAAACCACAACCTACAAGGGGAAGAACATTAGAATAACTGAAGAACTCTCTGCTGAAATCTTTCAGGCTAGAAGAGAGTGGTCATCGACTTTTAATCTCCTAAAAGAAAATAACTTTCAACCCAGGATCCTATATCCAGCTAAACTGAGTTTCATTTATGATGGAGAAATTAAATACTTTAATGACATTCGCATATTGAAGAAATTGCCATAACTAAACCAGCTCTTCAGGATATTCTCAGATCTATCCTCCATAATGACCAGTGTAATTCTCCACCACAACAGTAAACTCACTCAGAAACTTTTGATCAAATTTCAACTTCCACAGTGGCAAAAGGATTATAAAGTCCACTGGACTTTCGAACAACTTGATACCCAAAATTTTACCAGGATAATCAATAATTTCAATCAACATGAATGGCTTAAATTGTCCTCTAAGGAGTCACAGATTGGCTGTTTGGATACAGAAACTCAGACCAGACATTTGCTGTATACAAGAATCTCATCTTACCTTAAAAGATAAATATAGACTTTATCTATAAAGTAAAGGGTAAAGAGATGGTCATCTATATTCCAGGCAATGAAAAGCAGAAAAAAGCAGGTGTTGCAATTTTATTCACAGATACAATAGGTTTAAAACTAACAAAAGTAAGCAAGAACAAGGATGGCCACTTTGTATTTGTTAAGGGTAATACTCAACATGATGAGATCTCAATTATCAATATCTATGCACCCAACCAGAATGCACCTCAATTTATAAGAGATACTCTAACAGGCATGAGCAATTGATCTCTCCCAGCTCCATCCTAGTTAGAGATTTTAACACTCCTTTGGCAGTGTTGGATAAATCATCCAAAAAGAAGCTTAAGAAAGGAATTTTGGATTTAAATTTAACTATTCAACTTTTGGATTTAACAGACATCTACAGAACATTTCATCCTAACAAAACTGAATACACATTTTTCTCATAAGTCCATGGAACATATTCCAAAATTGATCACATCTTAGCTCACAAGTCTAACCTCAGTAAATTTAATAGAAAATTATTCCATGCATCCTCTCAGACCATCATAAAATAAAAGTTGAACTCAGTAGCAAAAGGAATCTAAAGACCCAGAAAAAATCAGGGAAGGTAAATAACCTTATTCTGAATGATAGGTGGGTTAGAGATGAGATCAAGAAGGAAATTACCAAAGTTTTAGAACAAAATGACCCTGAAGACACGAGTTATCAGAACCTTTGGGATACAACCAAGGAAGTCCTAAGAGGGAAATTTATAGCATTGCAAGCCTTCCTCAAAAGAACAGAAAGAGAGGAAGTTAATAACTTAATGGGACATCTCAAGCAGCTGAAAAAGGAAGAACATTCCAATCCCAAATCCAGCAGAAGAAAAGAAATAACCAAAATTAGAGCAGAATTAAATGAAATTGAAAACAAAATGATTATACAACAGATCAATAAATTGAAAGTTGGTTTTTTGAAAAGATCAAAAAGATAGATAAAACTTTGGACAACCTAACCAAGAAACAAAGAGTAAAATCACTAATCTCATCAATCAGAAATGGTAAAGATGAAATAACAACAGACCCTTTAGAAATTCAAAAAATCTTTAATGAATATTACAAGAAATTTTATTCTTAGAAATATGACAATCTGAAGGAAATCAACCAACACTTGGAAGCATGCCACCTCCCAAGACTTAGACAGAATGAAGTGGAAATTTTGAACAGGCCTATATCAAGTTCTGAAATAGCATCAACTATACAAAATCTCCCTAAAAAGAAAAGCCGAGGACCAGATGGCTTCACATCAGAATTGTCCCAAACCTTTAAACAGGAACTAGTACTAATATTACTCAACCTTTTCCAAAATATAGAAAAAGACAGAATACTACCCAACACATTCTATGAAGCAAACATCACCTTGATCCCCAAACCAGGAAAAGACCCAACAAGAAAAGAAAATGATAGACCAATATCACTAATGAATATTGATGCAAAAATATTCAATAAAATCCTAACAAACAGAATCCAGTAACACATCAAACAAATTATACACTGTGACCAAGTGGGTTTTATCCCAGGATTTCAAGGCTGGTTCAACATACGTAATCTATAAACGTAATTCATCACATAAACAAAGACCATATGATTCTCTCAATTGATGCAGAAAATGCTTTTGATAATATCCAGCATCCCTTCATGATCAGAACACTTAAGAAAATTGGTATAAAAGGGACATTTTTTAAACTGATAGAGGCCATCTACAGCAAATCCACAGCCAATATGGTATTGAATGGAGTTAAGTTAAAATCATTTCCACTTAGATCAGGAACGCGACAAGGGTGCCCATTGTCTCCACTGCTCTTTAACATTGTAGTGGAAGTTGTAGCATCACAATCAGGGAAGAAACAGTGATCAAGAGTTTCCATATAGGGTCAGAAGAGATTAAACTTTCAGTCTTCACAGATGATATGATTGTACATCTGGAAAACACCAGAGATTCTACTACAAAACTCCTAGAAGTGGAATACAGGGAATACAAGGAATACAGCATATTGTATTGTATTCTTGTATTGTAACCAGCGTCTCAGGTTACAAAATTGACACTCTTATATCTGTAGCCTTTATAAATACCAATGGTAGCCAAGCTACAAAAACAATGAAAGACTCTATTCCGTTCACAGTAGTGCCAAAGAAGATGAAATATTTGGGAGTTTACCTAACAAAGGACGTGAAAGATCTCTATAAAGAGAACTATGAAACTCTAAGAAAAGAAATAGCTGAAAATGTTAACAAATGGAAAAACATACCATGCTC
>CAUYTI010070907.1:0-12440 GCA_963575145.1 Galago senegalensis | reverse complement strand
AATATATACTTCTCAAATGAAAGAAACAACTTAATTCTAGCACAAGAATATGGGGAGGGGTAGGGAAGGGGAGGGGAGAAGGGTGGCTGGGTGGTGGGAGGGTAACCGGAAAGATCACCTATATTTCTGTCTAACAAGGGTACCAGTGAACTTTTCTAGAACTAGAATGTAAATGTTTTGACACAATGACTATGCGAATGACATGAAATTTATGTGAACCAGCTTGATGAAAGTATTTCAGAATGTGTGTGAAAACACTACACTGTACCCCATGTATGTATTGATGTATGCAGCTATCATTTAATTAAAAAATTACAAAAATAAATAAATAAATAAAATAAAATTTAAAAATAGAAAATGCTAGAGAAATGTGACAATTAAATGCAATGTTGAGACTTGATTCTATCCTATATTAAAAGGGAAAAAAAGGAACTATAAATAATATTAGCGGGAAAATTGATAAAATTTGAATATAAGTTATATATTTTTTCTTTCTTTTTACCTGCTGCTTCAGGAAAGATGAATATTGTTTACATATTAGATAACAATATGGGATCATATTTCTGGATATGGTCATTGTACTATTAGGTAGAATGTATTTGTTCTTAGGAGATATGTTCTAAAGAGTTAAAGTGTTACTTTATCTGCAATAAACTCTCAATGGTTCAGCAAAAAGAAACAAGCAAATAAATAAATATGTATGTTTGTATATCTAAATAGAAATATAAAGCAAATGTGGCAAAGTTAACAATGCATGAATTATAGGTAAAGAATAAACAGATGTTTATTGTTCTATTCTTACAGCTTTTTTATGGGTTGGATATTTTTCAAAATGAAACTTGGGCAGAATAAACAATAAATAATAAAAACAAATACAAAGCTTTGTTCCTGGTCATGTTTTCTGTGAAGTCTTCCATGACATCCCCCTACTGCCCCTGGCTCTCAAACACATAAAACAATGAATAACCCTCTCTTCTGGACTCTTCCAAGATTACCTATCTCTCTGACTAAACTATAAGCTCTTGGAAATAAGGCTCTGTGTTGTGTTGTATCTACACCATACTAGGACTATTCCTGATACAAGCTGGAAAATGGATCCTCATTTGATCCTCTTTTCATATATATACATATATATATATAAAAAATATATATATCACTCTAGCCTGTCTCAAATTTGAATATAAAAATATATTAAAATACAAGTGTGTTATTTGAGACAGAGACTCACTCTGTTGCCCAGGCTAGAGTGCCATGGCATCATCCCAGCTCACAGCAACCTCAAACTCCTGAGTTTAAGTGATCCTCCTGTCTTAGTGTTCTGAGTAGCTGGAATTACAAACACCTACCACAACACCTGGTAAATTTTTCTGTTTTTAGTAGAGACAGGGTCTTGCTCTTGCTCAGGCTGTTCTTAAGCTCCTGAGCTCAAGCAGTCTTTCTGCTCTGGCCTCCCAGAGTGCTAGGATTGTGCCTAGCCTGATCCTCTTTTCAATTAATAGATCTGACTCTTGAAACTTAGATAGGCTACAGGAAGCAGATAAAAGTGAAGATTTTTCTCAAGTGAGAGGAATGAATGGCAAAGGTAAGGTAGCAGGATTGTAAATTTTGTATTTACCAGGAATATTTTATTTATTTGGTCAGAACTGAGGAATTGTATAGGTGAAAATGCCTAGTACAGATGCTTAATGTATACCATAGATTATTAATAAAAATATGATGAATAAATGAATGAATGAGATTTGAAAGGCAGGCTTAGATCAAATTGGAAAGAGCCTTGACTACTGAATTGAGAAATTAAAGATGAATCACCTCTTAACATCCAGGGTCTTTTCACAGTGGTGTAAAGAGAATGTGTTCTTGGGCAAGTCCCTTATACATTTTCTTTACTGAATAACTAGGAAATGTAGAGACAAGTGGGAATCTCAAAGTGACCTGTTTCAAGACCCAAGGAAAGGAAAGGCCAACACCTGATCTACCCAAGAAAAGCCTTTAAGACATCCAAATATCACAGACTATGAAAGAATAAAGGAATATATGTTTAATATTGGTCTTGCTTGTCTCTGAGAATAGTGTCTAAAATTATTTTGGTTAATTTTATAATTATTTTTGAGACAGGATCTCTCTCTATCACCTGGGGTAGAGAGCAGTGGCAAGATCATCCTTTACTGCAACTTTGAAGTCCTGAGCTCAAGCAATCTTCCTACCTCAGTCTCCCAATTAGCCAGGACTATAGGCACGTGTCACCATGTCTGGCTAATTTTTCTATTTTTTGCACAGATGAGGTTTTGCTATGTTGCCCAGACTGGTCTTGAACTCCTAACTTCAAGTGATCCTCCCTCTTCTCCCTCTTTGGTCTCTTAAAGTGCTAGGATTACAGGTGGGAGGTAACACACTTGTATTTCAATATATTTTTAAAGTTTAAGAAGTGTAGGTCTGGCTGGGTGTGGTGGCTCGTGCCTGTAAACCCAGAACTTTTGGGAGGCCAAGGTGGGAGGATTGCTTGAAGCCAGGAATTCCAGATAAGTTTGAACAAATAGCAAGACCTCCATCTCTACTAAAAATTGAAAAATTAGTCAGGTACAGTAGTGAAGGCCTATCGTCCCAGCTACTTGGGAGGCTAAGACAGGAGGATCACTTGAGCTAAGGAGTTTGAGGTTGCAGTGAGCTAGGCTGATGAAACAATTTGTTAGGCTAGTTTATAGTTCTTCTTGATTTTCAGCCAAATTCTACAAAAACCTTATTTGAGATGAAATGTAAATGTCAGGTAACATTTTAAAAGTCAAATTTTTGCCCCAATTACCAAGTAGCATTAATTTGTTCTAGAATATTTAATATTACTGTGAAGACACCATCAGTGGTGGACCAAGTAACTTGTAATTTACAAAGGATGTGGGCATTCTTTTTGAAGAAAGTAGACAAGATAATGTGAGCTATTTCAGGCAATAAAGTAAAATTGAGTGATAAATCATTTGAGCTATATATATAAATGGACTGTGACATTGCTAAATTAGTCACAATGTCGACCACAGGCCAACTCCATGATAGATAATGGGCTCTATATCAGTTAGCAATACTCCTCCCCTTACAACTATCCCTAATATGTTTGTAAGCAGGACAAAGAATTATCAGGCCAGCCCACCAAGTCCAGCCACATCTCTCTATAATTTTAGAGAGATTAGCAAATCACAGTAGCCCAGCACTGCTTCCCAACTTAAAATATGATGCTGCTATTTTGCAGACAAAGTGTAAGTCCTGTTTTCCAACACTAGTGGAATAGAAGTATTCATAGATATTGTGTTCAGTGTGGTCAAATAATTGAAGCGTAAAATAGATATCTTCTATCAAAACATTGTAAAAAGACAAGAAACATAAGAATTAGACCTTGGAAAGTAAACAACCATGTAGAAAGATAAAAAAGGAAAAATCTGGGGGTGGCACCGGTGGCTCAAAGGAATAGGTCGCCAGCCCCATATGCCAGAGGTGGTCAGTTCAAACCCAACCCTAGCCCCCCCAAAAAGGAAAAATCTCAGATTTCTCTGAAGATCTGGCTCAGAGGTCCTTGCCCTGACTGCGGCAAATGGCCATTGCCATGGAAACCAGAGCGCCACCACCTGGCTGTTGGGGATTGTGACGCACAGGGTGGGAGTGGCAAGAGCAGAGTAGAAGACAGTGGTGACCAGTCCTGTTTCCCCAAAACCCTCGTAGTAGACTTCGCGGCAGGGCTGTTTTCCTGAACTCACCTTCAAGGGTGGTGCCCTGAACCAGCATACAGAGGCCACTGACCAGCTGCCTTGATGACAACCTCCCCAAGTTCTCTTCCATCTCAGGCTGGCCGGCAGCCCACCATCCATGGCCTCTCCCAGATAACCAACAGCCTGTACATCAGCAATGGTGTGGCTGCCAACAACAAACACATGTTGTCCAGCAATCGCATCACAACAGTCATCAACGTGTCAGTGGAGGTGGCGAACACATTCTTCGAGGATATTCAATATGTACAGGTACCTGTGGCGGACGTTCCCACCTCGTCCCTCTATGACTTTTTTGACCCAATTGCTGATCACATCCACAGCGTGGAAATGAAGCAGGGCCGCACATTGCTGCACTGCGCTGCGGGAGTGAGCCGCTCAGCTGCCCTTTGCCTTGCCTATCTCATGAAATACCATGCCATGACCCTGCTGGATGCCCACACATGGGCCAAGTCGTGCCGCCCCATCATCCGGCCCAACAACGGCTTTTGGGAACAGCTCATCCATTATGAATTCAAGCTGTTTAGTAAGAACACCGTGCACATGGTCAACTCGCCGGTTGGTGTGATTCCCGATATCTATGAGAAAGACTTAAATTTGATGATGCCGTTGTGAGCCATCCCAGTCAGCCCGACATCTGCCGCGATCCAACACCAAACTTGAACATTGATGTCTTGTTGGTAGAGAAAACAGGATGATGCCTTGTAGACCAGCAAGGAAAAAAGGAGGGCAGATGGAGTTTTTAACATCTTTGAAGAATAAAATTCACTAAGTGTATGATGGTGAAAATGTTTCTTATTTTGTGGGAGGCAGGTCGAGCTGCTGGGGCCTGGTGGAAACAGGGTGGTACAGATGATGCCCATCTCAGATAGACCTGCCAGCAGCCCCAAACATGTGGCAGCCCTAAAATCCCAACCCCAGCTTGAGACTGGCTAACCCAGGAGTGAGTCTTCCGGAATCCCATCTAGTTCTTTAGCACCCTTTGTGCTTCTCCTAGTATATGCCAACCTACTGGATAACTGAACTTCAAGTGGTCCAGGAGCCCTGGGTGAGTCTCAGGCTACCCTTGCCACCACTTTCAACCACAGTGGTCTATGTCTGGTTTTCATTCCTTCTTTTTTTTTTTTTTTTTTTTTTGTTTTTGAAACAGTCTTATTATTTCGCCCTTGGTAGAGTGCCGCGTCACAGCTCACAGTAATATTCAACTCGGGTTTAAGCATTTCTCTTGCCTCAGCCTCCCAAGTAGGTGGGACTACAGGCACCCACCACAACTCCCCACTATTTTTTTGTTGCCATTGTCATTGTTGTTTTAGCAGGCTGGGCATGGTTCTGACCCACCAGCCTGGGTGTATGTGGCCAGCGCCCTATCCACTGAGATACAGGCACTGCCTATGTCTGGTTTTCTAGATTGGTTTATACATTAGTTTTTGAAGAAAACATTTCACTCTATAAAGTATAAAAATATTGTAATTTTTTTTTTAGTGCTATACTAGACAGTAAGGTCTCAAGGTGTCCTCAGTAAACCCTCACCAGCCTTTGTGAAAGGAACAATAGTTATTTTCCCAGGGCAGGTACTGAGACAGAGCAGGCCTGACACTAGGCCTCAGGGTTTCCTCTCATGGACCTTGCTGGTTTGGGAGACTGGAGCTGCTGGCCATGACCCTTTGACATCTCCTGCTATTATGATCCGGGGCCTCTCTTAGAGCCTCAGTTTCCTCACCTATCAAAAAAATGACACACCTTCTCCTACAGAGCTGTTATAAGAACTAGACCTTAGGCTCGTCGCCTATAGCTCAACCGGCTAAGGCGCCAGCCACGTACACCTGAGGTGGCAGGTTCGAATCCCCAGCCCGGGCCTGCCAAACAACAATGACGGCTGCAACAAAAAAATAGCCGGGCGCTGTGGCGGGCACCTGTGGTCCCAGCTACTTGGGAGGCGGAGGCAGGAGACTCGCTAGAGCCCAGGAGTTGGAGATTGCTGTGAGCTGTAATGCCACAGCACTCTACCCAGGGATAGCTTGAGGCTCTGTCTCAAAAAAAAAAAAAAAAAAGAACTAGACCAATGATACTCTTTGGCCCTGCTGGTTTGAGGTCAGCACACATCCTCATAATGTCATTTTCCCCATCTGTACACAGCCCTTTGTTGTTTACACAGTACTCATCAAAAAAAAAAAAATCCACTGTGTAAAAACAAATGGTTTAGGGTCCTTTTGGACTAAACCTCAGAGGAGACCTAGGTTTAGAGCCTTTTCAGAGATCCCATTGTGTTTAATCCACGTGCATCCAAGGGATCACAAAGAAGCACAATTCTAGTTCCCCCTCAAACACCTTGTTTAGAATCACTTATAGAGCCAACAGCCTGGATCCTTCTAGCTACCAGGATCCACAGGGACACTTGCAAAAGGGATGAACAAGTAAACTCCACATGTAGGTCTTGAAATCCAGGATTGTTCAGATTATCCAGGTGCCTGGGGTTCTGCCTTGGATTCACGATTCACCTATTCTAATCCAGAGCTTTTTAGAAAACAAAACAAACCATATATATATGAGATAAAAGTATAATTACTCCAGTTGAACAATACATGTTTGTCCAGAGCCCAGCAAAGTCTGCATGTCCTTTCTCTCCAAACCCATCATCACTCCCCAACTTCCACAAAGAGAGTGACTAGGACACAATTAGGCAATCACTGCTCTAGACAGATCCCCTCCTTTTACAGATGGAAAAACGGGCCCATGGAACACAAGGGTCAGTGTGGCAGAGCCTCCACAAAACAGCCTTTCTGGCAGAAACTCAGATGGAAAATTTCTTGTAAAGCATTTTTAAAAGAAAATTATTTAGGTATATATAAGTGTATGTGTATATACATGTGTGTGCCCATGCTTTCCTGTTTTTAAGTATCTAAATCAACATACCACAAAATTAACTATTTTTGGTTACACAGTTCTGAGTTTTAACACACGCAGATTTAGGTAACTACCGCCACAATCAAGATACAGAGCAGTTCCCCGACTCCAAAAATTTCCCTCATGCTTCCCCTTTGTAGTCAAACATTCACCCCACCCCAACCTATGGCAAACACTGATCTATTTTCCTTCTCTATAGGTTTTTCATATAAATGAAATCATATACGATGTAACCTCTGGAGACTGGCTTTTTTCACTCAAAATAATGTCTTTTGGATTTCCTATGATTGTATGGATGTACCAAAGTTTGTTTGGGAACTACCTGTGGAAAGTTATCACAGTTTGTATTAGTTGCACAGGGGATGCCATAACAAATACCCAAAACTGGATGGCTTAAAACCACAGAAATTTATTTTCTCATAGCTACAGAGGCTAGAGGTACTAAATCAAAGTGACAGCAGAGCCATGCTTCCTCTGAAACCTGTAGAGGAGAATGCTTCCTTGCCTCTTTCTATCTTCTGGTGGTTGCTGACACTTCTTGGCACTCCTTAGCTTATACTGCATGATTCCAATTTCTGCCTTGGTGGCCACATGACTATCTTCCCTAGTGTGTCTTCACATCTGTCTTCCCTTTGCGTGTAGTATCCGAATTTCCCTCTTCTTATAAGGACACCAATCAGATTAGGGGCTCTATCTACCCCAATATGATCTCATTAAAGTTAATTACCTCTGCAATGACCGTTTCAAAATAAGGTCATATTCTGAGGTTCTGGGTTAGGACTTCACCATATTTTGGGACAATAGAATTCAACTCATGACACAGTTATTTTTAATTTTGAGCAATATGCATAAAGCACTATCACACACACACAAAGAAAAGGATCATGTAACCTGAATAAAAAATAAATGTAGCAGTTTAAAAGAAGAAATGAGTAAGAGTGAAAAGAGTAATAACCACCATTTATTAAGAAGCTATTGTATGTGGCTCAGCGCCTATAGCTCGGTGACTAGGGTGCCAGCCACATACACCAGAGCTGGAGGGTTTGAACCCAGCCCAGGCCTGCCAAACAACAATGACAACTACAACCAAAAAATAGCCAGGCATTGTAGCAGGCACCTGTAGTCCCAGCTACTTGGGAGGCTGAGGCAAGAGAATCACTTAAGCCTAAGAGTTTGAGGTTGCTGTGAGCTGTGATGCCCTAGCACTATAATGAGGGTGACATAGTAACACTCTGTCTCAAAAAAAAAAAAAAAAAAAAACAGAGAAGCTGTTATATGCCAAACACAGTACTAGGCACTTTACAGTGTCTCTAGGCCCTATGATAGCCCTTCAAGGTAGTTATTACTCACATTATACTCATGTGGTTAAGAAATTTGCTTACAGCAGGGAAGTCCAAAGGCCAGAGGTCTTGCTCTGTTTCCAGAACTATAGGCAGTAGTGTCATCATAGCACACTGACACTTGCAACTTCCAACTCCTGGCCTCAAGTGGTTTTCCTGCCTCAACTTCCTGAGTAGCTGGGACTACAGGTACATGATACCACACTCAGCTAATTTTTGTATTTTTTGTAGAGATGGAGTCTCTGTCTTGCTCAGGTTGGTCTCAAATTCATCGCCTCAAGCAATCCTCTCACCTCCACCTTTCAGAGTGCTAGAATTATAGGTGTGAGCCACTGCATCCAGCCTTGAAAGAAGGAAATTTTTGGCTGAGTGAGGTGGCTCTCTCCTGTAATCCTAGCACCCTGGGAGGCCAAGGCAGGTGGATTGCTTGTGCTCATGAGTTCAAGACCACCCTGAGCAATAGTGAGACCCCATCTCTAATAAAAATAGAAAAACTAGGTTCATGGGGAGGAGGAAGATGGCAGCTGAGTAACAGCTTCCTTGCAACTGGGCATGGTGAGAATAAGGAGAGAAAATTCTAGGCATCTCTGGCTAGTGGGTTCTGCCCAGAAACATCCCTCTGGGGACACAAGGAGTCAATGAGGGACTTTTGGACCCCTTGAGGAGGACAAAAGCAGTGGAGAACTGGCAAGTGGTTGCATGTGTTCATTCACTCTAATCCTGCCAGCAGCTGTAAATACAGCAGCAGTGAGATTGCAAACTAGAAAGGCCTTACCTGTGAGCTGTTTTGTTTTGTTTTATTGGACTTGTCACTCAGTTGAACTACCTTGGGAGAACTTGGGCAAGAGTGCGGAGGACTTTAAGCATTGTCTAGGGCCCAGGGCTGAGCCACTGAGCCAGATAGACCTAATAGTGTTTGGCTGTGGGCTGTGTGGAGCCATTGTGGGAGAACTGCCCCAGCAAGCTCCACCTTCAGGGTCACAAAACAAGGATGGGGCAGAAGACCCTGGGCAAGTAATCTAGTGACTGAGGAGCCTATAGATGGGAACTGAGACACCTTACAGCCTTGGCCCTAAGGAGCATAGAGTGAGACCAGTTTTGGCACACTGGGTAAGCCAATAACCACTTCAGTAGAGATCCCAGTGACAAGTGCTTTCCTGGAAAAGCTTCTGCTTACCCAAGGTTAACAGTTTAAAGTGACTTTTAAGTGGGCTGAGGAGAGATATAAGCTTACCACCATGCAAGGTTGTAGAAATCAGCAGAGGCCTCCAGTCCCCATCTTGTATAGCTGCATCAGCATTGTGACTAACATCTCATACCCCAGAAGATCACCTGTTCCCCAGACAACATTCAGCAAGATATATACACTACTTTGTTTTTTGTTTTTGTTTTGTTCTATTTTGTTTTTTAATTTCAACATTTTCCCTATAGATTTTTCTTTTTTTCTTTCTTCTTTCTTCATTTTTCAGTTTAAATGTAATTTTCCATTGTTTTCTTCTTTAACAATTAGAACTCTTTTTTTTTTTTTTTTTTTGAGACAGAGCCTCAAGCTGTCCCCCTGGTTAGAGTGCCGTGGCATTACAGCTCACAGCAACCTCCAACTCCTGGACTCAAGCGAGTCCCCTGCCTCCACCTCCCAAGTAGCTGGGACCACAGGTGCCCGCCACAATGCCCGGCTATTTTTTGGTTGCAGCCGTCATTGCTGTTTGACGGGTCCGGGCTGGGGATTCGAACCTGCCACCTTAGGTGTACGTGCTGGTGCCCCAGCCGATTGAGCCATAGGCGCCAAGCCTAGAACTCATTTTTGTTAGTGTTTCATACGCCTGTTATTTGGTCTTTCTCCCAGTTTTATCCCTTAAAATTTTCTGTTTCTTTGTTTTGGTTTGATTTATAGCATTTTTGTCTTTCCTCTCTACTTGGTGGAGGTGAGGTACTGTGTCTGAATAGGCTGGCAAACAGCTGCTGACCTCAAGGGAACCACCCAACCCAATACCCCAAGAGGTTGGGGTTTTTTAAGGTTTCATCAAAGTACCCTACTATACACCTATATTGCTCCTGTCTCCCTTTTTCTGTGCCTCTCTTCTTTTTGTTAATATTCCTTTTTACTCACCCCCTCTTCTTTCTCTTTTTTTTTTTTAAATCTTTTTTCTCTTCTTGCTCTTCAATCTTCTCATCCTTCTGGTCTTACACCAAAAAAACTCATCAAACCCTAGGCCAGAGGCATGGTAACTTAAAGAGCAAAAGGAAGTGAAAGGAAAATTAGGGCAAGAAAATAGGTAAAAGAAAACACTCATGAGGAAGAATCAGCAAAAAAATCCTGGCAACATGAAAAACCAGTCCAGAGCAACCTCCCCAAGGGACTCTGAGGTAGCTACTCCAGATGATTCCACCTATAAAGAAATGTTAGAAATGACAGAAAGAGAATTTAGAATACTGATAATGAAAACAATGAAGGAAATGATGGAAACAATGAAGGAAATTGCTGATGAAGTGGAAAATAACCAAAAGGAAATCCAAAAACAGAATCAAATAAGAGATGAACAATATGAAGAATATAGAAAGGATATAGCAGAGCTGAAGGAAATGAAGCAGTCAATTAGGGAACTTAAAGATGCAATAGAAAGTATAAACAACAGATTAGACCATGCAGAAGAAAGAATTTCAGAGGTAGAAGACAAAGATCTTGAGATACTCAGATAGTTAAAGAGGTAGAAAAGAAGAGAGAGAAAGCAGAACATCACTGACAGAATTATAGGACTTTATGAAGCATTCAAACATATGAATTATAGGTATCCCAGAAGGGGAGGAAGAATGGAACACCCCAGGGGAATGGAATCTATATTATAAAATATCATAAACGCAAATTTCCTAAATATCACCAAAGATTCTGACACACTCCTTTTAGAGGGATATTGGACACAAGGTCTCCTCAATTCTAACAGAGCTTCTCCAAGACACATTGTGATGAACCTGTCCAAAGTCAAGACGAAAGAAAAGATTCTTCAAGCTGTCAGGGGTAAGCCCAGTTGACCTACAGGGGCAAATCCATCAGGGTGATGGCATACTTCTCTAATGAAATTTTTCAAGCCAGAAGACAATGGTCATCTACCTTTAATCTACTTAAACAGAGCAATTTCCAGCCCAGAATTCTATATCCTGCTAAACTAAGCTTTAAAACTGATGGAGAATTCAAATCTTTTACTGATATGCAAACATTGAGAAAATTCACCACAACAAGACCAGCTCTACAGGAAATACTTTAACCTGTTCTACACACCGACCACCACAATGGATCAACAGCAAAGTAAGACCTCAGAAATTAAAAGACAGAGCCTAACTTCCGCAATGATGCAAAAGATAAAACCAAGCAATTGACTCCTACAAAATAAGATGAATAGAACACTACCACACTTATCAGTTATCTCAATAAATGATAATGGCTTCAATTCCCCACTAAAGAGGCATAGACTGGCTGACTGTATTTAAAGAAACGAACCATCCATTTGCTATCTGCAGGAAACACACCTAGCTTCAAAAGACAAACTAAAACTCCAAGTTAAGGGTTGGAAGACAATTTTTCAGGTAAACAGAATTTAGAAGAAAAGAGGAGTTGCAATCTTATTTTCAGATACATGTGGATTTAAAGCCACTAAAGTCAAAAAGATGAGGATGGTCACTTTACATTGGTCAAGGGAAAAATACAACAAGAAGATGTTTCAATTCTAAATATTTATGCACCCAACTTAAATGCTCCCAGACTCTTGAAACGGACCTTACTCAGTCTGAACAATATGATATCCTATAACATCATAATAACAGGAGACTTTAACACTCCTCTTACAGAGCTGGACAGATCCTCTAAACAGAAATTAAACAAAGATATAAGGGACTTAAATGAGACCCTAGAACAACTGTGCTTGATAGACATATATAGAACACTCCATCCCAAAGATAAAGAATATACATTCTTCTCATTGCCCTATGGACCATTCTCCAAAATTGATCATATCCTAGGACACAAAACAAACCTCAACACAGTCAAAAGAATTGAAATTTTACCTTGTATCTTCTCAGACCACAAGGCACTAAAGGTGGAACCCAACTCAAACAAAAAAGTTCAACCCCACACAAAGGCATAGAAATTAAACAACCTTCTCTTGAATGACAGTTGGGTGCAGGAAGAAATAAAAAAGGAAATCAGGCTTGGCACCTGTGGCTCAAGTGTCTAAAGCGCCAGCCACATACACCTAAGTTGGCGGGTTCGAATCCCCAGCCCAGCCCACCAAACAAAAATGATGGCTGCAATCAAAAAATGGCCGGGCGTTGTGGTGGGTGCCTGTAGTCCCAGCTACTTGGGAGGCTGAGGCAGGAGACTCGCTTGAGCCCAGGAGTTGGAGGTTGCTGTGAGCTGTGATGCCATGGCACTCTACCCAGGGGGATAGCTTGA
>CAUYTI010070906.1:0-12653 GCA_963575145.1 Galago senegalensis | reverse complement strand
AGAGAGGGTTAGTAACTTGCTTGAGGTCACACAGCCCACTTCATGGCGGGCCTGGGATTTGCTGTTTGCACTATATCCATTGTCTCTCTAACTTGGTCAAGCTCTGTGACCTTTGCTAGTACCTTTTTTTTTTTTTTTTTTGAGACAGAGCCTCAAGCTATCTCCCTGGGTAGAGTGCCATGGCCTCACAGCTCACAGCAACCTCCAACTCCTGGGCTTAAGTGAGTCTCCTGCCTCAGCCTCCCAAGTAGCTGGGACTACAGGCGCCCACCACAATGCCCGGCCATTTTTTGGTTGCAGCCATCATTGTTGTTTGGCGGGTCCGGGCTGGGGATTTGAACCCGCCACCTTAGGTGTATGTGGCTGGCGCCTTAGCTGATTGAGCCACAGGCGCCAAGCCTGCTAGTACCTTTTATGTCATTTCCCAACCAGTTGGGGGAAGTCATGAGTTACCGTTACCTCTCACCACTAGAGTATGTGATTTCATCCCAGCAGGGCTCTGACTAAGGTGTTCCCTCTTATAACCTTGAGTCTAGTTACCACCCAGAGCTCAACCTCTCTAGGGACACAAGCATCATTCCTTCACTCCACACACATCTGCCAGAGTATTTATCTAAATGTACAGTGTGTTCTTTTTTCTCTTGAAAAAAAAATTATTCCTCAGAAAGTAGGACTTTGCCTTATGTTTGAGTGTTTACAAAGTCTTTGCCTTAACTAGGGCTATGGTCCCCTTCTTTATTTTGAACCAGAACCATGTCTGGCCAAGACAATAACCGAGATTACCTCCAATAAACGCCAGCAATGGATGCTCGTGGAGGTCACCTAATGGGATGACCTTTTAAAGGAAGCAAGTTTGCATGGTTCTGCCCTCACAGAGTGCACATTAGATATCATTATACATAAATCTTTTCAGACCAGATTACTTTAAAAAACAACATGAATACACACCTACAGACAATCAAATATAAACTGGCCTCATGCTGTATAAATATACGATTGTGGCTGGAGTAAAATTTCCAGGGATAGCATCATGCACAAACTTGAACGTGCTTTATCTCAAAGGTGTTTTATCTTCACATGGAGGTGAAGGTGGTGTGCTTCAGAAATCTATTAATTAATTTTAAAGGGGCCCCAACTATGGACTAAGACACACTTGATGATGTGTGCTGAAGGTTTAATAAAATTCTTTAGTAAGATTTGGGTATGATGAGAGCAGTATTTCACTTGTATTATCTTATATGGTATGTGATTGTGGATATGCAAATGCAAATTCAATATAAGTGAACAATTAACTGTTTCACCTTAAGCTAGGGGTCCTCAAACTTTTTAAACAGGGGGCCAGTTCACTGTCCCTCAGACTGCTGGAGGGCTGGTCTGAGGGCCCTGGGACGAGTTGGCTGCTAAGCAGGACAGGCAGCGGTGGCAAAAACACCTGGCAGGCTGGATAAATGTCCTCGGCAGGCTGGATAAATGTCCTTGGCAGGCTGCATGTGGCCCTTGGGCCATAGTTTGAGGATGCCTGGCTTAAGCCTTAAATTTGTACATTCGAATTGATAGACTAACCTTTTCTCTTGTCTTTTCATTGAGAAAACGGAGAGTTGCTTTATCTTCAGTCATTTTATGTTTATGCCCAAACAGAGAGATAGGAGCTACTCCCAGAAAATCAGATATCAAATCTGCCCGCATGACACTAACAACTGAGTAGAGAGAAGTTTCGCAGCTACTATTGTTGGAAAAAAATCCTCCTCAAATTTAGTGGCATAAAAAATAACCATTTTCTTAGGTTTATGGATTCGCTGGATCAGAAATTCTGGAAGGGCCCAGAAGGGACAACATTGTCCTACTCCACAATAGGACCTCAGCTGGGAAGACTTGCAGGCTTGGCTGGAATCATGTACAGTCGTCTTCATTTGCTGGCCCTGGGCTTCCTCACGGCATGGCAGCTTTGTGATAGTCAGATTTCTTACATAGAAACTCAGGGCTCTAAGCACAAAAGTTCACCTGAACAAAGAAGATGCATCTGTGCCTTTCCCTGACCTGGTCTTTTTCTGACTACCTGTTGTTACTTCTGCCACCCTCTTTCTGTTACATGCGATTAAAAAGTCTGCCCAGATTCACATGGAGGAAATCTAGTTCCCATTTTTCCTGGGAATAGTGTCAATATAACATTGTGAAAGATCATGTGGGATGGGAAATACCATGGCTGGTTTTGGAAAACGCAATCTGTCCCAAAGAACTTTGGCAGGCTTCTGTATAACAATACGAGGAGAGAGAAGTCTTGAAGAAAGTTCTAGCTCAAGTGCCATGGAGTTAAAGAAATGTTATTTATGGATGATCTTGGGCAAGGGAGGAGGAGTCGGGTATGGACACTTGGAAAAGTAGAGATGGAAACCAGATGTGTAAATAAGGAGAACTGGGGAGCTGGATGAAGATGTGGGATGAGGGAGAGAGCTAGATTTCTATTTTAGAGTCTGGATGTCAGGGAGGAGGATGTGCTTGGATAAAAATAAAGAGCAGAGGCAGAACAGGTGTGTGTAGGAAGGAGGAGGATGAGATCCAAGGATGGAGTTCCAGCAGCTGTTCACCATCATCCTTACCCAGATCCACCACGAAGCCCCCAGCACTCTGGCCTCTGTGCCCACCACTCCCCCATGCCCCTGGAAGCTTTTCTGACACAGGTTCCTGTTTGTGGCTAAGGCTAATCCCACTGGGCATTCTGCCCTTCCCTTCTCTGCCTTTCCTGTGGCATCTTACCCATAGCCTGTCTTCCAGCAGAGCACGCTTGGCTAACTATGCCATGGGTTCTGTGGCTTTGCTCTTGAACCATCTCCAACTCCATTATCTGACCCAGTTGCAACACTTGATTCTGGGCACCACCACTCTCCCATTCTTGGCTTCAGGTGACCTGCCTTCCACTTCTCTGGCCGCACCCCTCAGTCTCCTGTGCTGCCTCCTTTTGGTCAGCTGGCCCATAATTTGTTGGTGTTCCCAGAGTTTTCTTCTTAGCTGTTGTGCCAGCTCCTTGTGTCTACTCTCAGCATGGGAAGGGAGGCTTCTGGTGGACAGTGGCCTCTGCAATGGCGTGTAAACTTTGTGACCGTGTGGGGCTAGACCTATATTTCTGGGATATGATTCTCAAAATGGTCTCCGAATTAAGAAAAATTGAAAGGTTGAGATCAAAAGCTTTCTTCATATTTTCTCCATGTCCTTAGATTTACATTCAACCCATAGCACTCACCTAAGCTATGGGATTGTGCACCCTCTTCTGGGAAGCTTAAAAATTCTGACGATTGGCAGGGTGCAGAGGCTCACACCTGTCATCTTAGCACTCTGGGGGGCCTACGTGGGAGGATTGCTTGAGCTCAGGAGTTTGAGACAAGGCTGAATATGAGTGAAATCTGTCTCTACTGAAAAACAGAAAAAATTAGCAGGCACCTGTAGTCCCAACTACTTGGGAGGCTGAGACAGGAGGGTTGCTTAAGCTGGGGAGTTTGAGGTTGCTGTGAGCTAGGCTGACGCCATGGCACTCTAGCCTGAGGCAACACAGTGAGACTCTGTCTCCAAAAATAAATAAATAAATAAATAAATAAATAAGTTGATTATTAGAGCTTGACCCCAGACCAACTGAACCAGAAGCCTGAGCATGGGTTCCAAGCACCCTCTTTATTAAAAGCTACATGGGAAATGCTTGTATGGAGCCAGGGTTGGGAATCCATTAAATTTTCTAACCAACTGCATGGACAATGTCTTCTGTATGTCACAGTATCAGTTTGATAAGATTCTCAGGAGAAAAAATTTAAGGTATTAGGAATTAGTGCTATGTAAGATATTTCATATGATGGATACATGTGGTTGTTCTTATGTCAGTCACAAAAATAACCCGAGTGGTTACTATTTTAAACTCTTTTGTTTTTACTGGGCTAACGAATAGGTTATATTGCCCGAAAAAGAGTTAAATTGGATCGGGATTAGAGTTTCAATTCAGATAATAAAGCTCTGTCTTCTTTTGAAATCAATAGAGAACAGAGTAAATATAATTGTTTTCTTTGTGTTGACTTCATGCAGCTCCCTAATCCCTTTCTTCTTTGCCTAGCTTAATTGTTTCTTTTATTTTTGTTAAGGTGAACCCCCTTTTATTTTTATTAAGGTGAACCCTCCTTACTAAAAAGAAACTAGCATCTAATAGGTGTAGAAGTTCAGTTTTGCAAAGGAGAAAGAGTTCTGGAGATGGATGGTGGTGCAGGGTGAACAACAATGTGAATGGGCTTAGTGCCACGGAACCCTACCCCATAAATGGTGCAAATGGTACAATCTATGTTATATGCATTTTATCACAATTTAAAATGATAAAAAATTGTCTTATTTATGTTTTGAGACAGAGTCTCACTCTATCACCCTGGGTAGAGTGTCGTGGCATCGTCATAGCTCACAGCAACCTCAAACTCAAATCATTCAAGTGATCCTCTTGCCTCAGCCTCCCAAGTAGCTGGGACTACAAGTCCTCACCCCAACTCCTGGCTGCTTTTTTGTATTTTTAGTAGAGACCCATTCTCATTCTTGCTCAGGCTGATTTTGAACTCCTGAGCTGAAACAATTCACCTGCCTTAGCCTCATAGAGTGCTAGGACTACAGGTGTGAGCCATCCCGGCCAACAATAAAAAAATAATAATAATAAAAATTTAAAAAGACAATTGACTGTTAAGAGCAAAAAAAGAAATCTAGAGTTAGGTGAAATAAATAATCGGTCTTTTAAAAGGAGATCTATTATTTCTCAGCAAAAATCCAATCCATTGGAAGATAATGGCAAAACTAAAAATTCTCCTTCATCATAAGTGAAACCAGGGGTGTGGAAAGCAGCTGTTGTGGAGCCTTCGGGAAGCTTGACCCTGAATAAATGGGCAGATCTGCTTTCAAAGTCAGGAGAAGTTGAAGGAACAGGCTGCATCGTGGGCTGCTTTGCAGTGGGATCTCCGGCTATTTTGCTGGCACCATCCACAGTGCTGCCCCTATGCCTTTAACTTGTCTAGACGCTCAAAGCATCATTCATTCAGCTTAGCATTTTGGAAAGGTCCAGTCTGGCTCCTGGCGATGCAGCTGCCTCCCCACTTCCTCAGGGCACTAGCTCTTCTAGACTTAAGAGTGGCCAAACCCGTTGTCATGAAATCTTTTTTTGGAGGGGTGGGGTGGGGTAAGGTTTATTTACTTAACATTTAAAGATAATTCATGTACATCAGTGATATGACAGATAATTTAGCACTATTGAAACACTTAAAATCCAGAGAGAGTCAGGGCAGTAAAGACCCCCAACTCCATTCCTGTCTAGATTGTCTCAGGAAACCTCTTAAAGGTACAATCTCTTCTCAGTTTGACTTCTGTCTCCTTAAGACCCTTGGGCCTGGAGGCAAGGCCTCTCTGAGGCCGAATGGGCTGTGAATGAATCCACAGAGCTCTGACACACATGATGAAATAGAAATCTTTTGTGTTCAGAATGGATATACCTACTTTGTAACTCCCCGAATTCAAAGAACTTTCCTGGAGGTAGGATGAGGCTTCGTGAGAGAGATTAAGGGAATCTCTCTGGTCTAGGAAAGCAGAGAGCTGGTACCTCCCACCAGCACGCAGGGCAGAGGATCCTGTAGCTTAGGAATAAATTTGATGCCAGCTACACTAAGTACAAAAAGCATCCCCTGCCTTGATGGATGAAGGTAACAAGAGGGAAAAGGCTTAAGTTTGAGTAAGCTCATAAAGTCTGTTTTAAATGGAAAACCTTGACTGCCACGTGCGTGAAGATTCACCTCAAAAGACCCAATTCAGATATTACTTGTGCCATTGGCAGCATGACATGTTGCCCAAATGACTGCCAAGATGTGTGTGTCTTCCACAAAACAAACTGACTGTACACTTACACTGTGAGGTTTCCTAGGAAACTGGAACACTGGCCAGCCTTCCTCACCAGGCAGTCCCCAGGGGGCCTGTGCCTAGAGGGGCAAGGTCCATAACTACTTCCTTCTCCCCCACTTCTCCTCTCCTCCCCCTCTTTACTCTATCATCTCTCTGCCCCCCAAATGTCTAAAGAATGGATGTACCAATGGCACACTACACAGGGGCTATTATTGCCTTCTCATAGGAAGAATATATTTGCTAAATCACAAATTGACCATCTTGTCTGTCAGAGAGACCAGTAAGAATTTTTTGAAATTATGAATTTTCTGCAAAAATCTATAACCTGTGATCCTGATAAGATGGCGTGTGGGAATTAGGTGAGATCAAGCACTTATTGACCATTCATTTGTAAGCTGTTTTGTTTCAAGTTTTAAATGCATTGTTTAATATTAAGCAGCCCCTTACCATGACTGCAGTTCACAGCTGAAGGAACTGAGGTTCGGGAAGGACCAGGCTGTACCCAGGGAGAGTGAACCCAGGTCCACTCCCTGATTCTTTTCACTATAGCTCATCTTCAACAGGAGCCACAGACTGGGACCAGACCTCCTTCCAGGAAGTCCCCACCTCTCCAAGCAGAGACAAACTGAAAAACTGACCTCAGCCTCCATAAATTTTCTTTTGGAAATACACAGATGAACTACAACTGGCCTGTCTTGGCCCTTCTTCCTGTTTAGGGTGAGAAGCCAAGGTCATTTTCTGCTTGAAGTCCTGCACATTTGTTAATGGAAGGACTCAGTAGGGGTCAACCCCCTCCTTTCCCTTTGATGCTTTCCTGCCTGGCTCCAGCCCCACTCTCCCCTCAGCTGCAGCAGCACTTAAAGCCTTTTTACTTTTTTGGCATTTGTCCGAAGTGTCTTGTGACTTCTGTGCTTCCACCCAGCAGTCACGTCACCCCATACACCACCCTGTGTCTCTGCAGGACAACTCAGGGCCTTCTGCACAGGCGGCACTGAGGGATGGCTGCTCAGTGGTTTATTAAAGGATTCAGAAGGCAGCCAACTTTTCCGGGGAGAGGACCTTGAGGGCAGTGGGTCCTAGAGCCCTGAACAAGGTGCTGACGTATCCTTTCATTTTCTCTAGTTTCCCCTGACTTGGGATGTTGGTGCATCCCTGTCCTGGGAAGTTGGTATTTGTGGCCGAGATGAACAGTTTAAGTTGAATCAGGCCATCCTTTATGCCACAGAGGCCTCCATATCCCACTGGATGAGAAGAGGCTCTAGAATGTTCCATGTCCATGTGCCAGGATCATCCAAGACGTATTTTGGCTGATTTCTACTTTGGATGACTCTCCCTGAAGCAGGATAGCCGAATCGGCTTCTTCCCAATAATGGCAATCAGATTTTATAGCAAAGTCCCCCGTTAGGCAATGAGAGCAAGGAGGCAGCCTGAGTCACCGGCTGGCCTTATAGAAGGTTCTTTTCCGCAGAGAATGACTGAATATTTTGTGCTGAAGCCTTTTATTTCTCTGTGCCCAGCATATTTTCCCTATGAATATTATGGTATGTAAGTCCTTTTGAGTAGCTTCTTTATTTGCTTAGTTAAAAACCTTGAACTAAGGGTTGTGGAATAAATTATTCATATTTGGGTTATGTGGCTGGCTCAAAAATGTCATCAATTTTAAATAAAATACGAAGAAGTATAAATTATTTGATAAGTGCATCACCATTTCCGTGGTTCCCACCCACCACATCCTTTGTATTTCATGCCATTTAAGAAATAATCTCCCTGGATACCATCCTTAGCTAAAGAATATTCTTTTTAAAATAGAAATTACTTACTACTCCTTCCATTTTCAGCTTCTCTTGATCTTTGCATTGGGAAGATAACACTCTCTAGGGAGCTTTGAAGATATTAATAGAGGTGAGAATGCATGGATGCTTCTGCACCATTTCCCAGGGAAGGTTTTTCCAGATGTGGCATGCCATGGGGAGTCTATCTGGCTTGGATAATTGACAGCTGCCAGCCTGTAATCTTCTGTGCTAAATTGGTGCTGGAGCCACAGAAGATAGCTCAACAGCTGGGCTGCAGGGAGCCGCGTCTCTGCACAAGGCACAGCTCTCTTCCCCACAGCCATCTTCAGAGGCCTCACACCCCTCACCCCCACCCCCAAAGCAGGTGCATTGCTCTGGGAAGGGAAGAAAGCCTGTAGCTTCCACCTGGTAGGTGAGCGAGAAGAAATGCCTTCACTCAGTTCACTCAAATGGGCCGCAGTTGGACGACTGGGGATTCACTTTCTGTTGCATTGACTTTAGCATTTAATTTTAATCTTTTATGTTTTTATCAATGCACAATAGTTGTACATATTTAGGAAGTATATGTGATCATTTGATACCAGCACAATATGTGCAATGATCAAATCATGGTAATTAAGATATCCATCACTTTAAACATTTATCTTTTCTTTGTACTGGGGGCATTCCAATTCTACTCTTCTAGTTATTTTGAAATATAGAATAAATTATTGTTAACTATAATCACCCTGCTGTGCTACTGAACACTCGATCGTATTCCTTCTGACTTTGTATTTGTGTACCTATCAACCAGTCCTTATTTACTCACCCCCACTCCCCTTCCCACCCTCTGGTCGTCACCATTCTTCTATCTCTATGAGATCAGTTTTTTGGCTCCCCATCTGAGTGTGAGATTGCCATGTTTGTCTTTCTGTCTTGATTTATTTCACTTAACATCCTCCAGTTCCATCCATGTTGTTGTGAATGAAAAGATTTCATTATTTTTTATGGATGGATAATATTCATACCTATACACACATATATCTGTATATATACCACATTTTCTTTGTCCATTCATTGATCAACATTTAAGTTGATTTTAAGTTGATCCCAAATATTGACTATTGTGAATAGTGCTACAGTGAACATGGGGGTGCAGATACCTTTTCGGTGTACCAATTTCCTTTTTTTGCAGATTTTGGCTGGGGCTGGGTTTGAACCCGCCACCTCCGGCATATGGGGCCAGCACCCTACTCCTTGAGCCACAGGCGCAGCCCCCAATTTCCTTTTATATGGCTGGATACCCAGCATTGGGATTATCAGATCACATGGTAGTTCCATTTTTAGTGTTTTGAGCGACCTCCATACTGTTTTCCATAGCAGCTGTACTAAGTTACATTCCTAACAGCAATGTAAAAGCAACTTTAGCATTTTTATCTGAAATTCTTTAGAGACCAGTTCTTAAGATGAGGCAGGGCCATAAAGCAAAAAGACTGATGATAGCAGCCCAGTAGAGAAAACAGTCCCCTTCCCAGGGCTGGGCACAGCATGTTCCTATTCTAGCCCAAGCCCTTCCATGTGGTAACTGATTTTTTTTTAAGCCATGTTTTATTTTATTTTATTTTTGAGACAGGGTTTTACTCTGTTGCCCAGGCTGGAGTGCAGTGGCATCATCATAACTCACTGTAGTCTCCAGCTGCTGGGCTCAAGTGATCCTCTTGCCTCAGCCTCCCGAGTATGTGGGACTATGGGCACATGCCATGACAAATGGCTAATTCTTTTTTTTTTATTGAATGGTAACTATGTGCATTAATGCACTTCTGGGGTCCAGTGTGGTGTTTCACATACAATTTGAAACATTTCATCAAACTGGTTAACATAGCCTTCATGTCATTTACCTAGTTATTGTGCCACACATGGTGACTGTTAGACCTCACCCCAAACCATCTGATGTTCTCTCATTTCCAGGTGTATCAGGTATGATAATACCACCTGTCCTGCCTACTGCAGAGACTTATTCTGGGATCAGAGAAATTAATGTATATTGTCCACTGTAAATCCAATTTAAATAAAAGACACAGATGAACTAAGAAAGAGTCTCTGGTATGCAAGATCTCTGTCCTAATTCTCTGCCTTTATGAACTTATGGCCTAAATGGTAAATGCCTCCTGATAATAATAACAAGAGCTTTCATTTGCTGGACACTTCTTACATGCCAGGCATTGAGTTAAATGCCTTATAGGCATTATTTTATTCAGTCCTCATGATAACCTTGCTGGATGTCACTCCTGTTGCTCCAGCTCACCCAGGAGTAACTGGGTTCTGAACCCTGCATACTCTTCTGGAAAAGCCCATGCACTTCCCCGAAGGCTGCCTTCTAAAGAAGGGGCTACATTCACCATTTTCAATTGACACTTTAAAAATGATCTAACAAGTTATAGCAATGGTTGAGTCATTTCTTCATGTTTGAGTGTAGTCTAAGGCTTGATGTGATAGAGTGCAAATAGAGATTGCTGAGCTAGGTTGGGGGGGGGAGAGAGAAAAGAGAGAGCAGGGGCATCATACTGGGCAGAGAGAAGGGGAGTTGGGGAAGGAGGGAGAGGAGAATTCATGACTGAGAAAAAACGTCATTTTTTTGTTTTTGATCATAATAGTGATTTTGAGAAATGCATTTGTATTTATAAATCTCATTTAATATTTTCCATGCAGATAATCCTTAAAAGCATATAATCAATTAATGGGCTTTTGATGTTCTCAGTGCTGGAGATTTAGAACTACATGATCTTGATAATCTTTGTAAAAGATTGGAAGAGGCTGCCAGTGAGACAATTCCCAGCATTTCAAAGCTTTGCTGGACAGAAACATTTAAATTTGAGTTGGGGGGTGGGGGAGAAGCAGAAGAGGTGAGAAGAAGTAGAACAAGAAGACATTGGAAATGGGTGAAATGGCTTTGGAAAGTTCTATCACCAACAACCAGCCTTTTAGTCACCTTCCTTGTCTTCGAGTGGCAAGTGCATTTTGACTTTGGCTATGGTCTGACCCCAATAGCCAGTAGACAAGTTCAAGGTCCTGGTCACTGTTAGCATCACGTGAAAGCCCTCTTTGGTTGTTTGATCCTGGTCCTGCTACATAAACAGGTTATGATTAAGTATATTTTCACTGGCAGCTCTTTTACATAGAACTCTATGATTCTGGAGTGTATGGAGTATACTGTAAAGATGAGAAATTCTGTAGTTCAAAATGTTCCAAGTCTCTTTCCAGTCCCTTTAGTGGGGTACCTCCTAAGAGACACATCATTTTATTCTTAATGAGCAGCTCCTAGAGAGCAAGGAGGGATATATCTAATTCACTTCTGCATTTTTCTCCGCACCAACTGTTTATACAGGTATCTAGGGGGAAGATAAATGGTGGTTCTTTACAGGCAGGTTGGATGGAGGTGAATATTTCCCTGTGATTGCAGGAGAGAGGCCTCAGCTCTGTTTGCAAGGAAGGGTTCCAAGGTACCTGGAACATGCAGGGAGCGTGGCTTTGGTATCAATCATAATGCCTTTCACACATGGAGGGGGATCCCTGATCTGTAACATGCCCACTGGTTCATGCACTGGCGTCTCCAACCCCACACCACAGATGTGGGCTTCAGTGCAGTCTTGGTAGCCCAGGCCTAGGGTAGTCTCTGATGCCCCAGGTCCTGACTCACCTCCCTCCTGTTGTCCATAGAAGTGCATCCATTTTTGTCCTCACATACATCTGGACAATGCCTAGGTGAGAGCTCAGAGGGCTGAGGAAGGCCGTTCTCTCTGCCTTGCCAGGGAGAATAAACAAATATAAACCTCTTGGATCCAAGTCATGGACAGAATAAAGACAATTCAGTAATAAGGATTCGGGGCAAGGCAGGTAATAAAGCTACTGAAGAGGGAACCTGAGCCCAGGACCAAGCCAGCAGGAAGTCAGATACAGATGGCTGCTCTGCCACCAGGCTGGAGAAGCAGGAATGCCTCTACTGGGTGGAAAAGAGAATTAGCTGAGTCTTCTAGATCCATCCTTCTCAAATTTGGGGGCCTCCCAAATGGTTTATTTTCTTACAAATGGTTTAGGCCCCCAAATATTTTAATGTTATATCGACCAATATTAACCATAGGAGAAATTAAAACTGAGAAATTAAAAAACATACATTTTTAAAAATAAATCTATATATTTGAGGTTTACAAAATGATGTCAAAGGGATCATTGACATCATGGGATCATTACTCATTAGAATGAGTAATCATTCTATAGGCAGTAGAATGGTTACTCTAGTGAAGCAGAGTAACGTATTTACCATCTCACATGGTGACTTTTTTGTGTGTGTGACAAGAGCAGCTAAAATCTACTTGTTTAGCAGAAAACTCGAATACAGTGAAATTTTATAAACTTTAGTCCCCACGTGTCTTAGATCTCTAGGCTTGGTCATGCTATTTATGTGCTATTTTGCATCCTTTGACCTACGTCCCCTCCATTTCCTCTCCCCTGACACGTAGTAACCATTGTTTCTTTCTCTATTTCTCTGCACTTGAGCTCTTTTATTCCACCTGTGAGATCGCGCAATATTTTTCTTTGTGTGTCTGGCTAATTTCACTCGGCATACGTAATGTTCTCTAGAGCAGCAATGTTGTGGCAAATGTCAGGATCTCCATTTTAAAGGCTGAATAATATTCTATTAATATACATACATGTTTTATATATATCACATTTTCTTTATCCATTCACCCACTGAAGATATCTTTTTTTTTTTTTATTGAATGTTAACTATGTACATTGATACTCTTCTGGGGTACAGTGTGGGGTTTTCACATGCATTCGGAAATACTTCCATCAAACTGGTCAACACAGCCTTCATGTCATTTTCTCAGTTATTGCTTTAAAATGTTCACATTCTACTCTTAGAAAGATTCACCTGTACCCCTATAAGACAAACCTCAAAAGTGATCCCTCCAAACCCCC
>CAUYTI010070903.1:0-29774 GCA_963575145.1 Galago senegalensis | reverse complement strand
CATGCATTCTGAAATACTTCCATCAAACTGGTCAACACAGCCTTCATGTCATTTTCTCAGTTATTGCTTTAAAATGTTCACATTCTACTCTTAGAAAGATTCACCTGTACCCCTATAAGACAAACCTCAAAAGTAATCCCTTTTCTAGAAAAATAAGATATTTTAGCACTATCTTCTCACTAATAAGTGGGCACTAAATGATGGGCACACATAGGCACAAAGGTATAAAGAACACTGGAACCCAAGAAGCAGGGAGGTTTGGAGGGAAGGTATGGGATTAAAAACTTATCCATTGGGTACATGAACACTACTCTGGTAAGGGACACACCAAAATGCCTGACTTCCATGTAACAAAATCATTTGTACCCTTTTGAATTTTAAAATCTAAAAAAAGGACAAATATAGGCCTCGTTATGAACTTTTGAAATGTATCTCTTTTCCATCCGGAGTGAGGGTTTTGACTTCTTATTTCCCTTAGTTTTTCTCATACTGTCTGTTGTTTTTTGCATATATATAAAATTGGTACATAGATGATTGCTAGAGAGACAATTTTTTGTTATAAATAGATGTGATATTTATAAATATATATATTACATATTATATATGCTAACATGTATAATCCATCACTCTATACATGCATATATAAGTATAACCACAGATACATATACTAGGTATATATAAATGATTGTTGAATCATAAAGCTGCAGTTGAGTGAATTTATTAATTTTTATGGTGCTTTGGGGATCGTGGAGGTATTATGAAATATTACCTTCACTCTCTTATGCCATAGAATTGTTCTAACTATACAGTCACAGAACAGTATGGTAGGATATGAAAATCACCAACTGGGATCCAGCAGAGTTTTAGTTTTGTATCTAGCTGTAAAAACTTGAGTCTCACTTTCCATATCTGTGAAATGAGGGGATGAAAAATATTTTGCAGGTTCTTTCCAGTTGATGACCTATGACCTTGTTATTCACTAGGGTGCTGCGCTGTTGGAATAGCAAAACTGTAGACCAAAACACCTGCTTTCCTTTAGCGATATCTCTCTACTGTCTTTTAAAATCTTCAATCTTAGTAATGCATATCTTAACTTCTGGTTTTCCCACCCAGCTAGCCCGTCTCTTTTCTAATCACCTTCACTTTACTCTCCTGTAATTCTTTTAGCCTTCTAGGTTTTTGTGGTTACAAACTGCTATTGTACTTCACACAAAGGATCAATCTGCACTACAATAACTCTATTAGTAGTCCTCATTAACTCGGGGTAAAAATAGACTCTCAAGTAACTGAATCCTAGTAGCAGTGGGAATGGGAAAGCCATTTCCCAGGGACCCAATTGGGTCAGAGCAGAGTGGGAACAGAATGGCAAAGCCCTGAGTTATTTTCTTCTTCCTCATATGCCACTAAGGTATTTATTCTTTTGTTCAATCCTTTTTGCTTAAAAAAGTTTCTTGACATGGCTCCTTGTTATAGGCTGAATTGTGTCCCTGACAATTTGTTAAAGTCTTACCCCCTCCCCATTACATCAGAATGTGGCTGTATATGGAGACAGGTCCTTTAAAGAGGTAATTAAGGTTAAGTGAGGTCATTCTGATGGGCTCTAATCCAATCTGACTAGTGTGTTTACAAGAAGGGATTAGAACATAGAAAAGAACAGAGGAAAGACCTGTGGAGAAGGCAGCCTCTGCAAGCCAAGCAGAGAGGCTCTAAGGAAATCAAAACTAATGATACCCTGATCTTGGACTTCAGCCTCCAAAGCTGTGAGAAAATAAGTTTCTGTACTTTAAGACATCGATCCTGTTGTGATCCTTTGTTATGGCAGCCCTAGCAAAATAATACACTCCTTATACTCCATTTGTATTCATTTCTATTTGAATTGAGAGAACTCTCATTTTTTTGAGACACACACGCATATGCACATACACACATATCATTTTCTTGCTACTAGAATAATAACCAACAAGATAACTGTGATCAGTGTTTGAATGAGCTCTGTTCCTTAAATGCTTTGAAATATTCATTTGTTTCTTCTTAATAACTTTATGTGCCAAGCCCTGTGCTCATCTTTAGGTATAGGACAGAGTCGGGAATCGTGACAATAAAGTAACACTACCACCATCATATTGGTAAACTAAACATACCATGGTATTTGTCGTTTAACATTAAAGTAAATAAGTCGACAAAATACAGCAAAATATATTGTGTATTTGGATAGACTTATGTCCTGAGAACACTTTGAAATGGAGCTAGCCTTCTTTGGTGGAGTGAAGAAAGACTGGGAAGAGCATTTAGTAATGAGTGCTTTGGAGGCAAAGAGAAAACAAGGCTTCCATAAAGTGATTGGTAAAGGAGAAGAGGAGTAAAGTCAAGGCCATTCCAGGAACATTCCTGGACAACACAAAAGCATAGTAATTGGGAGGCCTGACCAAAGAAACGTTTCGCTAAAAGGACGGGAGTAGGAGGTGAAGAGATGGGTGAAAGAAGACGTGGCAAGAAATAAGCAGTGTCCGGTTAACACGTGACCTGTACGTGCCATGGAGTTGACATACGGCTCCAGCAGGAAAAAAATATTGTCCAATTTACAAGTTAAGGCTACTTTTAAACTTGTCACCTGTAGTCATCTCTTTGAATGAATGCAATTTTCTTATATTCACTTTTAGTAATCAGTGTCTTTCAGTGCAAGGAATTTGTAAGTGAATGTCAATTTTACCCAACTTCTAATTTCCTTTAGGAATCTTAACTCATTCAATATTTTCACAAGATGATAACTATAATCAACGCAGAGAGCTTTATTTCAGCTAACAAAGAATAGTCTTTTACAAAAGAACTGCAAATACTGTATTCTAATTAATAATTATTCTAATTGCTCTTTCTTATTAGAGGCTGTTGTATCCTGTTCTGTTTTAGCCTTAATAAATAAACTATGGTATCTCTATTGCCTACTCCAAGAAATGGGCTGTTTTACGTAGATGGGTTACTATCGTATTATTATAAAGTCTGTCTTACATTCCAAATCTAGCCTGTAGATTGTATAATGAACATCTCCTGCTGGATATCACATTATGATGAAGTTATGTATGTAGGTAGTATTTCTATGAGCTGAATTCTTAACTGTACAACCTTCCTAAATCATAAATTTGGCTACATTAATACTGCAAAATATTACATCTAACTTTTGTATTTAAACTTTAATCATAAATTCAGATTACTAATCCTAAATTAGATTACTTAAATAATTCACTAGACCTTCAAATGTGTGTGTGTGTGTGTGTGTGTGTGTGTGTGTGTATGAACCTCATCAGCAATCAGGGAGTCAATAGTGACAATTTTCTCTCTGCTACTTTTCTCTCTTCATTACTTGACCAATTCTATTACTAAATTTTACTAATTATGTATCTGAATATCTCTTGTTGCATTCTGCCTGTTCCATTCCTAATGCTAAGCTATAGCGCTCATTTGGGACATAACCACAACCTTTTCCACCTGTCTTTAGAACAGTGGCTCACAACACAATCTGCACCTCCTGTGCTTTTACCTTCTAATTTAAATCAGACCCTCGTTATGTATAATTTTAAACGTTCACTGTGTGATTCTGGTTTGCAGCTTAGAACTACTGCTCTAAGTCAGGGACTCTGGATGTGTGGTCTTTAAAACAGGAATACCAGCATTGCCTTGGGAACTTATATGAATGTAAATTATTATAAAGCCTCACTCACCTCATATCTACTGAGGATGGTACCCAGGAATCTGTCTTGATAATATCAGATAATTCCCATCAAAGCTGAATTTATAACTATGCAAGGGAATTATTCTCCCACTTCCTTATCCACTTCATGACCCATCAATATTGTATTAGCATCCTCTCTGTATCTTAAGGCCTAAAACATAAATATTGGGTTGTATTAATTCCCCTTTCAAAGTTATTTACTGATTTTCAAACTCTTTAGTGTGGCCTGTAACTTCTTGATGTGCTCTTCATGATCTGACTCCAACTTGTATTTCCAGCCATACCATATCCTCAGGTTTATGATCTGATTAATACACACCTATCAAATTTGCTAAATACACTACACTTAACTTGCTCTGCATCTTTAAACATTTGTACCCTCTGACTTAATATAGCAAATTATCTTCCCCCATTAAGTCTCAGCCCAATTCATCCCACCTTTTTGAAGTCTTCTTGGATCTCTTCCCAGACTAGGAGGAGTCTACATTCTGGCTCCACTTGTATAAACCCTGCATCATAGCAATCTCAGCACATCCTACATGTGTTATTTGAATAATTTTCCCTATCTCTTTTGGGGGGACAGGAATTATGTTCTCTTCAACTTTTTATCTTTAACATTTACTGTGATACTTGAAATTCAGCATGTATATGAGTGTGTGTATGTATGAATGAATGAAGATGCTCCTAAGTGGTTTGAAAAATGTTGCTAGGTCAGATATTGTGTCTTCTAAGAAAGAGAGTTGTATTACCTTCTTACCTCTTGATTCCTAGAGTATTGTACCTGATTTTCCTTTATTGTACTTAATTCTTGCCCTCTATCCACTTGTTTACAGATCAGTGTTTTACAATAGGCTATGGGTTTACTGATACAGGGACTACTGTCATATGTACATCACATGTCCTAAGTGCCTGGTATTTGATGATTAATAAGTGGTGAGTGGATGGATGGGTCCTCCTAGCATGGCTGGCCAGTTTGCACTCATGCAAAAGAAGGCTTTAATTCTTGGTCAACAAAATACCCATGTTTTAATTAGCACAACAGTGGTCATTTTACCTTCTTTGGCCATTTTACCTTTTCGTATAAGCAAGATTCTTGCTCTTCAAAGCATAACAAACATGTTCGATTTTGTTCTATGAGTCAATTCATTAAGAAAGTGAAAGCATGCCCATTCATTCCAATTAACATTCAATGACACTATCCCAATGAATAAGATGTCAAAAATTATGCTAGTAATTGCAGTCAATGAAATAAATGCTCTGCTCTCCCAGGCTGCATGTATATTTGTACTCATTGGTTGAGTACTAATAAGAAATAGACACCTAACTCAGAACAGAGAAAGTTGTAGATGTTATAAGATGTTATTTCTGACTAATGCTTAGTAATACATGGCAATTTCATTTCTAATACTGAACGTCTTAGCCCTATTAGATACACAAGTTTTACAGCTAATGAGCATTGTTTAGACATATTTAATGTGCTGAGATGAAAATTTCGTCAGTTTTCAAGTTTAAGCCAGAGGGGGAAATATATCCTAATACATTGAAAACCTTCCATTTAAATTCTAGTTTATATAATAATTATCTTGCTTACTTTAAACTACCTATGAAATACATTATCTTTATTTTAGAGACAAACATTACAATAATAAATTCCAGAGAATGTTGAAATCGTACCCTATAATGAAAAAAAAATGTAGCTCACATCTCCAAAGTTAACTGTTTAGTTGGGCAATATCTATATTACAGTTCATGCTATTAGACCCCTGTGTACAGACACACACATAGAGACACACTCACATACACAACAAAAGGTTGAATTTCATTTTAAAGACAAACAAAGTCTCCAAAACGGGTCCCAGTTCTTTTTTACTTCTATGTACAAATTTCTTATTCCCTTTTTTCCCAGTGGGAATTTAAATTTGGAACTACTCTGAAACAAATGTAACTGTAGCAGACACAAAAATATTTGAATATTTATAGCAATTGAGTTAATTATAGTATCTGATAAAAGGGACAATACCTGCACAGTATATGTATACAAATGTAATGGTTTCTTGCAATTGGAAAGATAATTGGCAAATTCTTCATGTAGTATCCAGTTTATTTCTATTGCAAAGGCTCTGTTTTGGTTTGGCATAAGTGCCCAATGGGTGCAATCTAGGTTATTTGGGTTATTGGTACCCTAAAAACCATGTTTAGACCACTGAACAATCTATGCATGTAACAAAATTGTACCTGTACTCCATAAACTTATGTAAACCTTAAAAAATATTCCTAAATGGAATTTATATATGGGAATGTATTTTAATATGAACAGTTGAAACACACATGCAAAATTTAAATTAATTATACATCTTGGATGCAGGCTGAATCAATACTATATGTCATTTTTAGAATTCTGGGGATATGTGCTCATAATTCTATTTTTTTGAGGTTCCCTGATATTCTTTTTACATGTTATTATTTTTAAATAACTTTTTAATTATCATGTGTACACAATAGTTGTCTATATTAATATTTATAGGGTATGTGAGATGTTTCTATACAGGCATACAATATGTAATAATCACATCATAGGAACCAGGGTATTCATCTATCACCTCTAGCATTTATCATATATATACCAAATTATTTCCAAAAAATTATATGTCAGTACCATGTAGTTGGAAGCAAAAAAATAATTTGAGATAACTGGCTATTATTTCCATCACTTTTGGATATGAGTTAATTAATTCAACATACCTTTATTAAACCTTTTCCTAGTACCAGGTAATATTCTAAAATCTGTGAGAACATAAACACATATGTGACGTGCTTAGCAATATCCAAAAGGATATAATCTAGTAATAGAGATAATAAAATTGATCATTGTATTTCAAATAATATAGACTCATTTACCCCATCTGTCAAATGGGAATGGGAATATATTCCTTTATCACAGTTTTTAGAAGACAAATTATATATATGAAATGCTGTCCTAGTGTCACTGTTATCATTATCAATCATTGTAATAGATAATAGTTGTATGAAAATTAATTGCTTATTGGTAGAACTTGATCTCTAGCTGTCACAGAAGACAAGTCAACTCTCTTCCATTTGTCACGTAGAGTCTATATTTTCAATTTTCAAAATTGCACACTCCATTTCTACAATGTGAGCCCCAGGCAGAAGAATGCCTGGAAGCTTAATTTAGGCACATTGTATTATGTAAAGTCTACATGGTTTTCTAACTGAGTCATTCCTTTTTTTTTTTTTGAGACAGAGTTTCACTTATTAACCCTCCATAGAGTGCAGTGAAGTCACAGCTCACAGCAACCTCCATCTCCTTGGGCTTAGGTGATTCTCTTGCCTCAGCCTCCCAAGTAGCTGTGACTACAGGTGCCTACCAAAATGCCCAGCTATTTTTTTTGTTGCAGTTAGGCAGGAGCTGTGTTTGAACCCATCACCCTTGGTATATGGGGCTAGGACCCTATTCACTGAGCCACAGGTGCCACCCCTAACTGAGTAATTCTTTGCTTTTGGTATATGAAGACCAAAAATTGATTACATAATCTATTTTATTTGGAGATGATATAATAATATACACCATAATTAAAAATAATTTAATTATAGAGCTGTCATCATAAAAATTGCCATGGAGAAAGGCTGTTGCATATATTTTTCTGGGTTAAAATTTTCTAAGTCAAAACAGATTGTCATGATGTCACATAAAAACCTTTTTAACAAATGTACTGGAAGATAAAACATTCAAGAAAAAGGTACAACAGTTATATTGGTTTCCAAAGACTTAGTTTCATTTTAAAATTGGTCCAGGGGCCTACTATGTCAGCAAATCAATATTATCACTAAAGCTAGTTTTTCTCATAAAATGCCTATTCATACCAGATCTATGGATTTCTGTAAAAGCTCTGGAAATTGAAAGGTTTCAGGACAGAAACACTAGAAAATTCATTATTATATGAATAAAATGTTAACCAATACACAAAATATAGTTTCTATTCGCTGCTCAGTAAAATGCTTATATACATTTTAGTACAAAAATAATAAATATGAATAAATATAAATAGGCTTTTAGATTGACTCTCCAGATCCTTTTTTGTTTTGTTTTGTTTTAAAAGACTCTTTAATTCCACATTTGAGTCATTCAATAAACATTTGTCACTTTGAGTTTGAACAAATATGTAATGGAGTTCCATGCTTGTGCAGGCATATTTGCCCAGCAACTAACTTTCTTTTTATAAATGAGTCCTATCCCAGATTAAACAGATGAAAGATTTCCCATCATTGTGGCCAGCCTTCAGGGTGGAAGATGAGCTCAGAGAGGGCCCTGAAACTGAATCCTCTGCAATGGACATTCCGTTCTATGTTCCCTTCAATAAACCTCCAACAATAGCTTATGCCCAAGCAAACACTTGTCTTTGAAGTAGTCCAACCCAACCATTCACTTTCTTAGGAATCTGTCCTCAGACACCCACTGAACTTAGAGTTCCTGTGCCCACATTGAAGGACAGCAGGAGCTAACTGAAGAGCACGCACATGAAAAGAGGGAAGTAAAACTGAATGGAAATCAAGCAGGGCAAAGGAGAGAGGAGGGGCTGGGGGAAAATCTACCTAATGAGTACAGTGAGCACTAGCTGGGTGACTCCTACACTAGTAACCAAAACTCAAGCCTTATAAAACTCATCTATGTAACCCAAAATACTTGAACTCCCATAATACATAAAAAAAAAGAACAGCAGGTTGAGAGTGCAGACATTGTATGAACAGAAAAGATTCTCCCAACTTCTACCCTCTTGCCACTCTACCACTTTTTATCAGTTTGACAACTCCAAAGATATTCAACCTTGAAATACCTCAAAGGAACTCTCACAAATCAAATTGTTTTTTTTAACTCTGGCTTTTCTTTCGAAATTAAGAAAGAAATACAGAAAATAAATTATACAGACAAACCAAAAATGCCACTGATCTTGTGAACAGTCTTCTAGACTAAGCAACCAATATTTTATTCTGAGGTGTATAACTTTTATAGTACACTGAACACTCAACAAATAAAAATATATATTTAGGATTATTCTATTTTGTTCCATTAGTATGTGTGTGTGTGTGTGTGATATAACACATGCTAGCATTCATTGTTAGACATAAAACTTTTTTAGTCTGGATGCTGCCTGAGTTTCAAATATGTACACAGTGATTTAATGACTAAATAACAGTCAGATAAATGTTGTGGTATTTAGTCGTTCATTTGTGTATCTGCAAGCTGTTAGGCACAAGGAATTTATAGATAACAAGCACAAGCCTCCCCCTCAAAGAGCAAGGGAGTAGTGAGTCAGAAGCTGAGAAAAAACCTGACAGGGACAATAAAGGATGTCACTGCTTACAGAGAATTATCTACATGGATTTACAGTAAGAACACATACCCCAGGTACCAAAGTCTGACCTAGAGTAGAGAGAAATAAGGTTTTCAACAACATTCTACGAGCAGATAAAGAATAATATTAGTCATTGGTGGAAGAGACATCGTTACAGTGGATTTTGTGAGCCTACTCTAGGACGTGGGAATGCACTGTAGGCCTGGAATTGCGTGATTTATGGGCTGAAGCACAAGTAATTTTATGCCTAGAGAGAAGTGTTCGTGGTGGGGAATAGCAGATAAGAAAGGTGAGAGGCATGAGCAGATGGCATACTGTGAAGGCTCTTGTGTGTTAAGGCCTTGGATTTTACCCGCAGCTAGAAGATTCGCTGAAGGATTGTTAAGCTAGAGGTACACAATCTGATTTGTTCTAAAACATGACTAGGGTAGCAATTACAGGGATGGATTTATTTAAGACCAGATTAAATACAAGGAGATCATTCACACCCTCACAAATATGCACTCAGAGATTCTCGCTTTGATCTATGTATCTGTTTATAGACCTTGATATCTAAACATATACTTATCCTTTGGAGTTATATAAATTAGCTATTTAACTATTTATGATAATGCAACCAAGTATTATTCATAAAACTGTGACACTCAGCAAACAATTTTAAATACCCCCATTTTATTGCCACCATAAGCAACCGTGTAAAGCAGGTTTATTTTTCCTAATTTACTTTTGAGGAAGGTCAGTAGTAGACATGCTCATCTCAGGGCATGGTAAGCACTCAATAAATATTCAATTAATATTGGCTTGTCCAGTATTATTTGCATTGGGAGGCACAGTCCCAGGTTTAACGCCCAGTAAAGTCTCAGACTTTGCCAAGTTACTACGCTCATGAATCACCATCACTTCTAAAACACCATGCTTACCCTATAGGCTTTTTGATCATAAACAACCTGAAACATGATACCTTATAAAGCAGGACATCTAGAAAATGGCCTAAATCATCATGACACTTTGTTCAATAAATGATGCATGTTCCCATATAATAGAAATGGATTGTATTTCCATGGATTAGCATGAAACCATCCCTTGTACCTTGAGTGAGGGACTTAATAATTTATAAGACTTATCCCTTGATTAGGTCTGGTGAAGAGGCACTGGCCTTCAGGACACTGAGGGCTTGTTAAAAGTGTAATGCTACATTTTCAAAATGTGATTTCACAATAGTTACAGATTTACCAGAAGTTGCAAAGAAATATACAGGGATTTCTTATGCAAACTTCACTCTGCCTTCCCCAGTGTTGACACCATGCATGACTATAGCACAATATCAAAACCGGGAAATGGTCATTATAATTTGCAGAGCTTATTCGAATTTTACCAGGCAGGCACGCATTCACTTGTCTGCCTCTAAGTATATATACGTATAGCTCTGTGCAACTTTGTCCACATGGCGCTGTGCAACAAATACCACAATTCAAGATATATTATAGAACACGTTCGTTACCACAGTGCTGCTCTGTGGCACCACTACATAAATCATCCCTATGTCTTCATTGGTGGAAGACAATTTCTAACTTCTGGAAACCAATAATCTCTTTTTAATATCGATAATTTTATTTCAAAACACTATATAAGGGATAATACAGTCTATGATATTTTGAGTTTTTTTCAGTCAACATATTGCCCTTGAGATCCATTAGAGTTGCGAATATTGAATATTGGCAGTTCATGCCTTTTTATTTTTGAGTAGTATTTGATGGCATGAATACATCACAGTTTGTTTAATAGTCACCCACTTCTGCCACTTGAGTTGTTTCCAGTTTTTGGTTATTGCATTCATGTACAGGTTTTTGTATGAACATAAGTTTCATTTTTTTTTTTTTCGGAAAATGCCCAAGAGTACAATTACTAGGTTGTATGGTGATTGCATGTTTGATTTAGAAGAAACTCCCCAACTGTTTTCTAGAATAACTTTATCATTTTATATTCTCACCAGCAATAATATGCGAGACCCAGTTTTTCTGCCTCTTTGTCAGCTTTTAGTGTTGTCACTGGTTTATTTTTTAATTTTAGTCATTCTGATAGATGTGTAGTGCTAACTCATCATGGTTTTTATTTGCATTTCTCCACTAATGTTGAATATCTTTTTATGTGCTTATTGGCCATTCATATTTATTTATCAGTGAAATGTCCATTCAGGTCTTTCCCTCATTTTCTAGTAGGATCATTTCTGTTTTTAGTGTTTGGTTTTGAGTAGACTTTTATATATTCTAGATGCTAGTTCTTTGAGAGTTTACAAAGATAGCTGATGGAAAGGAGTGTGACATGAGCAAAAAATAGTGAAAAACAAAACCAAGAGCTACAAGACTCTAGAGCGAAAGAGAGTATGGGAAATCAAAAATGAAATAAAGCAAATTTTTATTTCATATACATATATACATATGTAAAAATTAAATATGAATATATATAGTAATATATGAATGTATATAATGAATATACGTTGTATATGTGTATAAATATACATATATAAAAAGCTTCAATAAGAACTAAAGTGCTTTTCTTATCATATGAAATTATAAAAGGCAGTCAAATTATCATTATTATAACATGTTATTATATGTAAATGTCTATCATTATATTCTTTAAATTCTTAAACACCAATTAACTTACTCGAAAATATTGATTGTAAAACAGTATTACGTATCTGATTCTGCGGAAACTGTGATGAGCAAGAGCAGTTGAGGTGTCTGGGTTCATGGAATTTACCTGATAGTAGGAGTGGCGAGTATTAATGGGTCCCATCCATACACATGGAATCATAACAGTGTTCTGTACGCTATGGAGGGATGTAACATGGGAGTGAAATTTGATCAACTTACTGAATTCTGACACCTACCCAGAGGTAAGTTTATAAATGGAAAACAGTACTTTCAAGGTGAAAAGGAGGAAAGAGTTCTAAACAAATAAAAGCATATGCAAAAGCCCTGTGGCAGGACAAAAGCTTATTTAAAGAACAGAACCAAAGGTGGTGAGGCAGGGAAGGCATTGTGGAAGATGAGCCAGGAGAGATAGGCAATGCCAGACGGTTTTGTTTATTTTCTTGTTTGTTTTTCTGTTTTACTTCCCTAGCAGCCAACAGAAGTTACTAAAGTGATTCAAGGGGTGGTGGCATCTCTAAATTTAACTGACCAGATTAATTTTAGACAATGGATTAGGGGAAATAAGGAGGAGAGAACACAGAGAAACCAGAAGGGAAGGCCAGAAAGCATACTGGGCTCAGGGAATGGTAAAAAGGGTGAAGAGAAGTGGGGATGAAAAGATCCTGAAGGATAAAACCCACCATGATTGGCAATCGTTTAGATATAAGTGGATGAGAGACATAAGGGTTGAAGGATGAAGTAGGTTTTCAGCTTGTGAAACTCCACGAATGGTAGCATCATCCAATGATAAGAAGTAAAACGGGAAGGGAACAGGTTTTGCAGGGTGAAGGGAAAGGTTTTGTACAGTGAAGGAAAAGTTCCTTTTGGGGTATTTAGAATAGAGATGTCGTTGTCACATAAGAATGGAGATGTCAACCAGCCAGTGAAAGTACAGTTATAAAATTTACTCAGAGAAATCTGAGCTAGAGGAATAACATGGTTAGTGAACAGCATATAGGTGGTAAATCAAGCTGTGAATATGGAAGCAGTGACCAAGAATGAGATTAGCATTAAATTATTTAAAAACTTGTGTTGTGTATTTAATACCACAGAGCAGTGGTTCCCAACCTGTGGGTCACGACCCATAGGAACTGTATTAGAGGGCATTAGGAAGGTTAAAAACCACTGCTACAGAGCAATGTTACATGTGGTTGAACCCAATTTTTATTGTTTGACTGGAAGTCCATATACTGGGTCTCTGAAGAAAAATCAGTGACCTTACCATCAAGAAAGGGGAGGCACATTTTAAATAAGTTAAAATGTATATTATCATATTTTTATTTCTGATCAATTATCAGACAAGGCTAAACATAAAAACACACATGATGATCGACTTTTTCTCTTATGATCCATTAGTGGGGAGTACTTCTGACTTTCCCTTACCTCCCACTCTCATCCATATGCCTTGAGTCATTCTGCCCCATCATTATCTCTGACTTTTTCTCTCTTAAGGTATAGACACGTGTGCATTCATAACTCGTTATGAGATGATAATTGCTTATGTAGTCAAAGAAACTCTCAACATTCTTTCTTATTACTTCTGATTACAGATACAGGAAGACCAAGGTTTACAATGTCTTGCAGGGTACACATACTTAATTCCAGGAGTGTTATTTCCTTCGTAGCCTAATATTCACAGTCCATGTCCCTGGTACATTCTGGAACAGTATACACTATACAGAGTTTGGCAAAAAAATGTATACACATTTTAATGATAAAACTATTCAAATTGTAATTCTCAAGTCACATTTGACTTCTCCAATGATAAGAGACACAATATACAAATAACGAATGTTATCAGTATATATTGAATATTGTGATTTTAACACAGATTTTTACATTCTTAAAATGTGCATATATTTTGGGTACCCTCTGAATACATACATACTATTAAGTACCTAAACCTTCCCCCTCCGCTCCCCAGAATAAAAGGCCTACCTGGCCCAGCCCCAAGAGTTTTCCCAGAAAGACCATAGCCCAGGCCTCCAAAGCCTTCCAGCCACTTATAGAATCTCCTTCCCCCTGTGCTCAGTAAACAAACAATCCCCCAACCACTGTCTGTACAGCCACCATCTTTGCCCAGACAGGTTTCGGTTTCCTTTCACTAAATTCCATAAAGGTTCATGTGGCCTGAACCTTTCCTGGTTTTGCCTCTGGCTACACCGCCAAACCCCTTTAATATGCAACTATATAAGCCAACCCAGTGGACAACTGACATGAAGTAAAGATAAAAGAAAAATCATTATTCATTAAATTTATTATAAATATTATTGTTTTTAGAGACAGAGTCTCATTTTGTTGCCCTCAGTAGATTACCGTAGCATCACAGCTCACAGCACCCTCCAGCTCCTGGGCTTAGGCAATTCTCTTGCCTCAGCCTCCCGAGTAGCTGGGACTACAGGTGCCTGCCACAACACCCGGCTATTTTTTGTTGCAGTTTGGCCAGGCCTAGGTTCAAACCCGCCACCCTCAGTATATGAGGCTGGCGCCCTACTCACTGAGCCACAGACATCACCCAAAAGAAAAATTATTAATGGTTTCTCAATATAAAAAAAGCAATAAGAATTATAGCTATTTAAAGAAACTATCATTTATGCTAAGAACTATACAGAATAGAACTTATCATTGTATATCATATTTGTCGATGTAAATTATTTTTGTTTACTGTATTAACCTTTGCTCATGAGTCCAGTTGTCAGTTTTCTGTCCATGTAGCAAAGTTGCCTGCGCATAACTGAAAAAGGAACTAGTGATACCACCCTGAGGAAGCTAGGTGCAGATGATTACAAAGACATCTGGGCTGTACTAGTTCTGTTTACTTAATTTTAAAATCTCTCTTATGGTCACCTAGTAAGAAGATGGAGATAGAAATAAAATAGTAAAGCCAGTTAACAATGATAGGTATTATCATAGATCCCTATGGAGGTCCAGAAGATAGACGGACATCTCATTTAAGAAAGTATAATGTGACAATATCTATTGTCTTTGAGTAAGCAAGCCTAAAGTTTAATGAGTTTAATTTTTAAAGCACATTCACGGTAGAAGATGTTCAGTTCTTGTCAGAAGATATGATTTCTACCAATTTATGTTTTGTTCTGTCCTCTCTTAGAATTCCATCACAATCTGAGAGGTTGTGACAGATGACTGCTTACGAATCTTTAGTCCTACTGTCACTCTGCCTGTGCCACCTTTCAAATCCTGACTCCACTACATATCAGCTGAGCTCCCTTAGGCAAACTGCTTCACCTCCAGGTACCTCTGTATCTTCATCTGTTAGAGATGGATTAATTATATTTCCCTACCTTGTAGCGTTATCGTGGTAGTTAACTGAGATATATATAATATATTCAGAGAAGTGCCTGATACTTAGTACAGGCTTGATACATGGTAGGTGTGGTATCATCACTGATGATTAGGTGAACTTAGAATAGTGCTCTGCACACACAAGGTGCTGTCAATAGCTGTGTATGTAGAAGAAAGCATGAGTTCGTTACTTTTTGTCTTTACATCACTGTTCCTCCACAATCACATCATTGATAAGGAATCATCTGTAGTCGATTTGTAGCGTGATTTCCAACTTTCTAGACATCTAACAGCAGTTGTACGCCTATACATCTATGTGTGTGTCTGTTCATTTCTCACTTATAGAGTTGTAATCTCATAAAAAACAGAGAGAAAAGAGCAGGTGTTGGACAATATGTAGTTACAAGCAAATAAAAACCCAGTAGCAAAAATGTTGCTCAATATCATTTTATTATTCTATCTTGTTGTACTTCACCCCAAATTAACTGATAAGTCATTACACTCACCCATGACTGAATTTTTCAATTGCTCAAATACCTTCTATGCTTCATTACAATTATAGTTTTATTTAAACGAAACTGTCAGTGTTTTATAAGTATTTTTGCTATTTTTGCAGATTTAAGAATAATCAATTTTACTAATGGTTCTCAGGAATGATTAGACATTTCTCCAATAAGCATCTCTATTAACTAAAATAGCATTAAATAAAGTGCAAACTTACCTTGTCATATCTATGCAATTCTATATTCTCCAAAGGATGATTTTTTCATATTACTTAACAACTCTGACGGAGCAATTGAAATTCAGACTATGATAAATGTTTTACACTGAAGGCTCATTTCATTATACAGTAGTCAGTTGAAATGGGGTTTCCAAAGAAGGTATTTTTAGGAAGTGCAGAGTACAGGAAAAAAGCTGAATACATTAAACAGTTTAAATATTTATTGAAGCTTTACTACTGAGGCAACATTTTGGCAATATCTCACAGAAATAGCAATATGGGAGAGAGGAAATTGGAGGTAAATAGATGGTAGTATTTGTGGAAACCAAGATACCTGGTGCTGAGTGTCATCCTCATTCAGAAAGTCATTAAATTGGTGATTGAAAGGAACAGCCTTCTTTACAGAAATATTATTTTCCTTAGAATTTCTTCACTTTATACAGATACTTCTCTGATTTTTGAGTGCTATTGCCTTCCATATTGAATTCCTGATCATCTTCTTGTCACACTCTATGTGATCTTTCTAGCTGGTCTCAGCCATTCCATGGGTCTCATATTTAAATCCCTCCAAATGACTGCATTCCTAGGCTTCAGATTCCCATAGCAATGGTATTCATACTCTACATATAAAACCTTAGTCTTCACACCCCCAATCCACTCTATCATTCTAAGTTTCCTTCCAATCTCCCTGTAAATGATACCATTAATGATCCCATTGTGCATGTCATGAAGGGTGCTGCCTGGAACTCCATCAATTCCTGTTCATTCTATCTCACAATTAACTATTGACTAGATCCTCTTCTTTCATCTCCAGTGCCACCATGCTAGTCAATCCCACCTTCTTCTGCATCTTGAGGGAGCTTCATAATAGAGCTAGACTGACAGTCCTTCTTCTACCCTTAACATTTTGTAATCTGCTCTTTACAAAACTGAGTTATATTCTGAAAAAAAACACAAATATGTTCATATCATTGCTTTACCTTGCAGCCATCAAAGATTGTCCATTGATCCTACTACAAAGACAAAAATCAATCCCATGAGTGCCCTTCAAAGATCTGGATGATTAGACTTCAATCTGCCATTTTAGCTCCTGGTTTGGTCCACATATTCCACCACGCATTGTACTCTAGGAAAGCTGACCTTTCAGTTCTGTCTCTATACCAATTTCCACCTTCACACATGTTACTGTCTCTGACTAAAACATTTCTGCTCTCTTTTTTTTTTTTCCCTTGGGCAACTATGCCCTAACCCCATTCTTTTTGTCTTACTTTGAATGGCATTTTCTCAGGAAATCTCCCCCAATTTCTAAGACTGGCTAACACTCACTATTAGGCCTTCTAATAACAGCATATGCCTTATATTATCACTCTTATCCCACATGCTTTTTAAATATTGTGGATATTTAATATGCACATCCTCCCCTAAATGTCAACCTCTTTGATTCACTTGCTTAGAATATTATCTCCAGAAAGCATACCACAGTACCTGGAAGAAAGGTTGACAATCTGTATTTGCTGCATGGCTAAATGAATGAATGAAGAACAACAAATCTTCAGCTATAAGTCACTCCAAAAATCACACGATACAAATTAGAGAGAGTCACTTCTTCAGATGCTTTAATTTCCACATTTATTTTGAGATCCAATGTATTTCCAGACATTTTAAGGAAAACACTGCAAAAGCCATAGGTTTGAGCAAAGCAAACCTCTGTGATAACACTTGGTGCTCTCTGACATAGTCCATTAGAAACAGGGTGTGTACACCTAATCCGAAGGAATCCTCTAGCTCTTCAGCAGCTGTTCACATGGCTCCTGCCTTGCCCTTCAGCCTCTACTAAATCAGGATTCCCCAGCTGTCTCAGCTTTCCGTAAGCGCTTTCAGTTAACCACCTACAAGCCAACATTGCTTGCATCTAATTACACTCTTTAAAATCTAATTTCCCCTTTTCCTTCTTAGTTCTTTTCTAATATATGAGAGCCACTGGGACTCATCACATTCCCAGATTATTTTTTTTTCACTTTTTCCAACTATTTTGATAATATTTTGTCCCCTTAGGTACCAATTTATTTCTAATGCTTCCCTCTTAATCATCATCACAAAGAGAAATGACTCAACTTTCCCTGATGAAAATACTTGGACCGTTCTGATTCTGTGACTTTTCTCTGGCTCATTCTCATTCTTTGAATTTTCCCTCTCAGCAGTGTGCCAGGCTAAAATCTGTTCTTTCCACAGTGTGCTGGTGACTCTCTTGCCCTTTAAGTCAGCACTTAGTCCAAGCTAAGATGCTATTGCTACTGTAATATGATGAAGGAGAAGGCAAGTGGTGTGCAAATAAAGATGAGTGCCAGGGTGGAGCAGGACGCTACTGATGTTTCTGCCCTTTTATAGTCCTGCTTCTATGATAGCCTTAGCCAAAAACAGAGTGGGAGAGGGGAAAGCTTTTTACAACGACACAAAATAAAAGCGAATGAGAGGGTGAGAACATTTCAAAGGTAACCCCTTTATTTGTTCATAATTGGGAATAATAAGGGGCACCATGAGGCTACTGTGCTCTATCAACACTCGTGATTTTTAAAACTAAAATTTTTCATGATGGTTAAGGAAAAAAAACATCTGAAATTGAATTTATTACATGTAAACTGAAAGTGTGACAATTCAAACATATTATTTTTCCAAGTTTCTTTACCATCAGGTTAACTCTCTTCAAACGTCACTGAGCAGCTGCCTACATTCTCACTGTGTCACATGGATAAGCATCGGCTGGGATAATACATTTTAAAGGCCCTTGTATTCATTAATGTGAGTACATTTATCTACTAAAATAAAGAAATAAAATAATCAACTAAAGCAAAATGAACAATAAAGAAATAGAGGCAAAGCTTTCTCACAGATTCTTAGACTTGAACAGTAATGCAATAAGACCAAATATTTTTAGCTGGCCCTCGGTATATTCCAACTTTTAAAGTTACCCTAAAATGGAGTTTCCAAAAATTTAAACTTATGGAAAATTATTTCATAAATATTATATGAAATTAATAAGCCAAATTAACCACTATGGAAGTCCTTTAAGAACAACAAGAACAGCAGCAACAACATTTTCTGAGCATTGCAAAGGTCAGGGTTCCATTCCAATTAAGAATGGACACAATGAGGGGGTGGGTACCATGCCCCCCTGGGTGAGGGGTTCTTTTATAACTGGAACTTTACCTTGGAAGTGAGAACAATGTAATCTAAAAATCTGTGCCCTCATATGAATTTGAAATAAAAAAATAATTATAGCTAAAAAATAAATAAAGAGTATAATTATAAAGTATACTTATAAAGAGTCTAATTGTCAATGTGCCTCTTCTTTTTGTTAGTGAAGAATAGGGTGGATAATGCCAGGCTGAAAGTGAGGCATTGAGGCAGAAGCAAAAGATAAGAAAGGAAATCAGAGAGAAACTGATTTTTAAACTGAATCTGGGCTGCTCGGAACACCTTGTTTCCTCAGGTCTTAATATCATTCTATGCATGTACTATACAAAGTCACCTTTCGGGACTGTAGGACTGTAGGAAATTGCTCTGTGTGTTCCTCCACTGACTGAAGTCCCCAAGTATTGCGAATGAGTGATAATCACATTCAAATAAAAATTGAGCTCAGAGTTGAATGGAAATTATCTTTTACAATGGTACCCCAAGTGGCAGATGTGGAGTATGGGACAAGTAGTACCGCCCTGCAGACTTCTAATGGGCATGAGGTATGTATAGCTGGTGTGGCCAAGAGATGAGCGCTCTCATCCTCTTCTGTCTGCTGCCTATCAGTATGCTGGTTGAAAAATTTCAAATCCCCTTAAAACACTGGAGCCAGGTTTTCTCTTCTTTGTGTTTTGTTTGTTTGGCTTGTTTTATTGTTCCTTTTTGTTTTTCTTTTTAGTGGGGGGCACATTTGGGCAGGAATTTTGAATGGGGAAAGAGAAAGGCTGTGCCCTGATTGTTGAAGTGTTTCAGAATCTGTAGATGAGCCATATGACTTCTGAAGGCACACTGAATGATATAATGTTCTGTAAAATACAGGGAAAATAAACTTTCCATAATATAAATTCCAGGAAAAAGGAAACCAAATCATTTGAGATGCTAATTTCAGAACTTTATTTTGCATATGAGTGATTCATGAATAGCAGAGTCACTCTCCCATTTTAAAGCGATATGAGGATATCCAGAAGACACATTTACTTTTAATATTAAGCAGAGGCAGCCTGCCATTTTACAAAGATTTTGTAAGGGTCAATTCTGTGTCTGATATAAATAGAAAACAACCTTCCAAACCAGGTAAAATAATCAACCACACTATGGCATTGCCATTTTAACTGTCATGCCTGTATTCAAATGAAACTCTGAAACTCCAAACGTGTCAATATTTTATTGTGTGGAACTTTGATGAAGCTTAACTAATAGATGTTCTAAGTGGGGAAAAGGTCAAGGCTACAAAATGTTTGTGTGCATGTTGGTTAGTTTGTGAAGATCAGGAAAGCTGCCAGGAGCATACTCTCAAAAGAAAAATATTTCCATGAGGTCCTGCCGGGGAATCTGGTCACATTCAATAAAAAAGTCTTATTTCCCAAACTGCACCCTTTCACCTTCTCCCCCAGAATATTCCAATATGAACCAACTTCCTTGATAAGAGAACACAAGCCTCCGAAAACTGTTGCTGGACTTGGTGAGAAAGAAAACCATTGCCCCTTTCTGAATCCAATCAAAACCCGAATGTACTGTATAAAAATAAACCAAGGTCATAATTATTCCTTGTGATTGTGATCTGGCTTGCCTTCAAATTACATACCCTGTATATCTGAAATAAATGTGCCGCCTCCATTAACAGAGTTTGACTTCACTTTAATCAATGTATCTTTTCAGAATGAAAGGCAGAAATGTCAAATTCCTGCCATTTTAAATTCTTTTAACTTTCTAATCTGCATTAAGTAAGAGGCCATCTTTGAGAAATAATATACACTTTAATGAAATATAACTAGCATTCATTTTATTTTCAAATGTAACTAGGAAAAGATTCCACCTCAACGAATCCCTTCACAAAAAGTTGGTTTTCCATGAAACTATAAAGTCTCATTTACATGGGCCCTTCCCAAGGTCCTATCTAATTTTGTAATCATAATTTTGCATTGTTTTTCTTAAAAGTTCTCCCCAATTATATAACTTCATTCTCCATAAATACTGAGTTTGCCTCTTCTTTCCTGGTTTCTTAGGTTATCAGACAGAGGACATAGGTTAGTCTTACTTGTTAATTCCTTTTAAAACTTATATGTTTTTCAAACAGAAAATATAAAAACATAAACAACAGAATCTTTAAAGAAAGATTAATTTCTAATTAATTTTCAGTTAAACTCTCTTAGGAGACTTAGTATTCTGTGATTTAAAAGTCCATGCATCTGTGTATAAAACACATACACTCAAACCAAATGCTGGTACTTGTATTTGTGTTGAAATAAGGAATTGTTTGATGAAAATATGATAAATAATTTTAATAAGTTAGGGAAATATTAAAGTAGAGGTGGAAAGGAAAAGAAAGTTTGGGAAATCACTTTGTTTTACTCTTTAGATAAAGCCATGATGAAAGATATAATGGAATTTCAAAAAACACTTGATGTTTCCAAGACAATGATTTTAATCTTTTTTATTAAACCACACAAGCAGTTAAAAAGTTGACAGTTTGTTTCATATGTAGCAGATGACTGGGACTATTAAGATTTCAAAGGAACACTATAGGACTGAAAAGGAAGCTGAATTAACCTCTCTGACCGAATTCTGAATTTGCATTTCTGTACTATGTACCTGCAATAGTGTCAACCAACACCTTTTTTCTGCTCGAATAACATGTATATGTATAAAACACTTTGTAGTCTTTTCCTACCACACTCTCAACATCTACATGATAGAATCTATTGTATTTGTTCTCATATGATGCCAAGGAAGAGACACCAAAAGCTTTTTATTAAATTAAAAAGTATATCATCAATTTGGATCAGAACTCTTTTTCATAGTTAAGATACCCTTCAAAAATTTGCAAATGAAATTCTAAAAGATGGTTTTATTAGATGTCATGATGATTTGCATCATTGAAAAATAATTTTAAAAAAAAGAAAAATATTTAAATAAAATACCTATTTGCAATGAATTATGTGAGTAATTTTAAAAGGAAACAATACAATATATGTGTTCATACAGTGATTCCTTTTAAAGAGCAACTGTTTTGGTTAAGAGTACAAAATGTACTCTTTTAAGTTTTCCCAACTATGACAAATTTAAAAACTTGATTCAAATAGCAAACATCCAAATAGTAGTATATTTTTGAATAGTAAAAATGTAATGTATAATATAACCCTTAGGATACTTCTGCCTTCTCTTAACAACCTTATTGCTCTGTTGCATACACATTCCTTGATGCTTTTAAAATGCAGTGTAATAAAGTCCTACAGGGCATGTCTCCAAAAGATTGGCTTTCTTCACACTCTAAGAATTTAAAAAGTTATTTAAATATCTATGACAAAGCAAAATAGAGATTTACCATGCTTCATTCCAGAATTGCAACTTTTGCTATTCTTTCAAAATATCTTTGTAGACTGGTGTTTGTCATGTTAGGGAGTATATACATATATATCATTATGATTCAATAGTTTAACAGTGTTTATAGGTTAATAATATTAAAGAAATAGAAATAGTCATTGAAAATGTGTATGTGTACATTGCAAAGAACATATATATATATGCATACATATGCTATGGATATTTTTGTAATACTAGTAAATAAGATAATTTTCCAATCAGAAAGAAATACTGATGCTTACCAGAGAAATGTATATCAAAAAATAATATAAATAAATATTATACTATAAAATATGATGGCATATCACGTGAATTAATAAATGTACAATGTCAATTTATTTCCACAAATTTCTTTAGGAGGCAAGCAAAACTGATGTTTTGACTATTGTGAGGAATTCTAAGGCATTACTTAATTTGGAGCGATTTATTTCTTCATTCTTAATCATAGACACTGCTCTCAGATCTATTTCAGAATGACTATAATCCCCAAGTCAAAGACAAGGGTAAAATAAGTTCCTTCAGCCATCTCTTTGAGACATACCGTCCTCCTCATACATTATTTTTATAATTTCGCCACAACTTTTTAAGTCTGAATTATTACAACTTTCTCAACAATCAACAAACTATGGCATTTTTATATGAAAGCCAAGATCAAAAGCTTTATTTGAAAAGTGAGGTCATCATAGACATGAAACAACATGATGGCTTGAGTGTAAAACATGATTAGAAGTTGCTCAAGTGTTTATGTTGTGTTCTCAAGAAGATCATGGTCATTTGCCAGCACAGATCACATCACTATTTGAAAGAAATCTCATGATATGCTATAGAAGAAGCATTCGAAATAGTAAATATGCAAAAGAAACATCAAAACTAAATATTTATCAACATTTTCACTCCCTCCACTATCCATGACAACTTGATAGGCCAGATAAAATTTTTCTAACCTCCATGTCATTCTCCTATAGCAATTACTTTCCACTGATGTTGTATGTCAGGTCCCTACCCTATATTTAACTACTATTAAATAAAGAAGTAACAACTGAGCAAAATAATAACTCAGACAAATTATTTCATAGCAATCAAGATATGAAGCCAGTTGCTCATATTTCTATTACTCCGTGGATTCTTAAACAAGAGTGTCTTTGATATTATGGCAAAGAAAAACTTTCCCACTCCACCTCATTTCTGTTGAAAAGTTTTCCCAATAAGAAACACTGACACACACCTGCATAGTTCTATGTCTATGCAGTATATGTAACATTTATACTTATTCACAAATTACTGTAATAATTTCAAATCAATCTGCCTCATCAGTGAGCTTGTCACAAACTAAAAGTTATGCCACAGTAAAAGAGATTTTTAGTTACTTTGTACTTACAACAGTCCTCTGCTTCTTCCCACCAAAGCATTTGGAAAAAAAGAGTGTATCAAGGCAGTGATGAAAATCTTGGTAAAAAGCTTTTCCAAGTTTATTGCTCCAGTAGGCTTAGGAACGATGATAAATCCACAAACTTCAGCAGCCTTAAAAAATGACACTTCAGTTTTTCTCTAAAGGTAACTGCCTCCAAGATCTGAGTGCTGTAGGGGGAAAGTGAGTGATCCTAACACTGAGTGAGTCAACATAGTAACTGATGCCAGGGTTCTGTAGAGGCCCCTGGATATTTCAAATTCCAGGACCTGCGCATAAGCAAGTGACCCGCCTTTTCTCTCAAGTTGGTTTCCCATAATAGGACTGCCCATGAACACTACATATAAGGTTGTGCTTCCAGCATGGCAAGCCCTGTGAACTCAAATAATGCTCAACTGTGTTCTGATTAATACCCAAACCAGAATAGCACAGTGGACATAGAACTTGCTCTCAAAAGATTTCTAAATACAAAAACTCTTCAGGACAAAACTGAAACTATTTTCTGTAACTTTAATGTAAATTTCTGAAGTAGAGCAGAAAATTCTGATCTAAAATTGACTTTTAAATGCCTTTCTGCCCTCTCAACAAAACCAAAAATTTCATTCTACTGAAAAAAGAAATGCCTGGAATAATGTATGAACTCATTATGCACCCACTGCTACCAAAGCTATTTTTTCACCCTTGGGAACCAATCAAGAGTCATGTATTGATGATGCCAACGGTCTGAATAAGAGAAGCACGAGCAGAATGTGGCATCTGGGTTCTGAAGACAGAATACGTGTAGGTCTCATGGCTAAAATAAAGACACTCTTACGATGGAGCAATAGATCCTCCCAAAATGTTAAATTTCAGTTGTGAATTATGATAAAACTTCTTTACTAACAAATTGCTCTTTCTTCAACTTCTTTGGTGACAGTTATTAAATTGGGTTATCCTAGCATTGAGTTCATGATCATTTAACGATTATTAGTAGAGGCTTTATTCTGTATTAAATGAACCTAGTTGTGTTATTTCATTCACCACGTTTGTAAATCATCTTTTGCCAATAGAAGGATTCTTCAACTTCTTCCTTATTATTTTTGATCCAACAGGTGAACCAATATTGGTAGGAAATATTGGGAACACTTTCAGAAAGATATTCCTTTTGCAATTATAATAACCACGACTAAAATTGAGCATTTTTATAGTACCATTTGTTAAAGTGACAAAGTCATTCTTCTTTGTCAAACATTCAACTGCTTGGCACAGAAATCAGTAAGAGATAAAAATAGAAAGAAATGACATATTGAGTCAGACTATAAGGTTTTCTCTAACAGTTCATTATATATTGTATAGTATCATCATCATGTTACTGTTTTGGCAACAAAGCCTACATGAAATAAAATACCAAGTCTAATCATAATCATATTTAAATTGCTATCATCTAAGATAGATTGAAAATGTTCTTTTCCATAGGTTGCCTCCTTCCCTCTCCTTGATGTGGTTGTCTGAATAAGAAGATAAGCAAAGTTTTCCTAAAGTAAAATGAAAAAAGAAATGTTTTGGCATTGACATGGATCCAACTTTGCATATTAACATCAATGTCCCCCTGGGCTGTGAGGTACACTATTTCCCAGAGTATACATTCCTTTATATTTTGTACTTTGACTTTCTAAAGACACAATCCCACATAGCAGCCAAGGCATATATACATTTTATCAGTCCACCAATAAGCAGCAGCATCAGTATCCCAAGGGAACTTTTAAGAAATGCAAATACACAAGAGGCCTGGATGTTCAGAACTTCTGTGGATGGGACCTAGCATTCTGTGTCTAATAGGTGATTCTAGTGCATGGTCAGCTTTGAGAAACCCTAAAGCATATGTTTCTAAAAATATCTGTGGTTCCAAATATGCCTAAAACATCTCCTGGGCAATGTTGCACGAAACACTGATAAATCTGAATACCGTCAGGCACTTTTTAATTGCCATTTACCTTTAGTCAATAATCAGAATTTCTTTGGCATCCCCTAAATAAATTCTACTTTGTGTAGGATGTATTTACATCCCTTAACTCTGTACAATCTAGGTGAAAAGGCAAACTATGGATAACTGGCAAAAGTGAAAGTCATATGACATAAAATGTAACCCAACACCACAAGTTCCAGTTCAGACATTAGCACTACATAGCACGCTTTCCCCTGGCCCTGAGTCACGTTTCTCTCCCATTTAGTCCTCACAAGAACTGCATCTCATCTCCGTTCTAAAGGCAACGGACCAAGGAACTTGCTCAAGTTGCTATCACTAAATAATGACACAGAATTTTCAAAAGTATAATTTTACATTTTGAAATAATTATAGATTGACAAGAAATTGCAAAGGTAGTATAGTGAGATCCCCAAAGTTTTCCCCAAAGGTTACATCTTATATTAATTATAATCCAGTACTAAAACTAGGAAACTGACACGGATATGTGGATACATTTCTATGCTACTTTATCACGACATAGACAGGCTTGTGTAACCACAACCTCAATGGAGCTAAAGAACTGGGCCATCGCCAGACATTCTCCTCCTGTTACCCCTTTATAGTCACGCTAACCACTCTTTCCAACCATCCCCAAAGGCTGGCTTCACTGATATGTTCTCCATTGCTATAATTTTGTCATTTCAAGAATGTTAGATAAATGAAATCATTCCAAATGTAAACTTTTGAGATTGGTCTTTTTTTTTTTCACTCAGCATCCTTGAGATCCATTCAAGTTGTTGCCAATAGTTGGTTTTCTTTTATTTCTGAGGAGTAAACGTAGGGATGTTCTATAGTTAGCTTCCTTCTTCATCAACTGTACATTTTTGATTTTTCTACATTCTGGCCACGAGGAATGAAACTACAAAACAATACTATAGTTTCTTTTGTTTGTTTGTTTTTTTTTGTTTTGTTTTTGAGACAGTCTCACTTTGTCACCCTTGGTTGAGTGCTGTGGTGTCACAGCTCACAGCAACCTGAAACTCTTAGGCTTAAGCAATTCTCTTGCCTCAGCCTCCCAAGAAGCTGGGACTACAGATTCCCACCATAACACCTGGCTATTTTAAGAGACAAGATCTTACTCTGGCTCAGGCTTGTCTTGAACTCGTGAGCTCAGGCAATCTACCTGCCTTGGCCTCCCACAGTGCTAGGATTAAAGGCTGAGCCACCATGCCTGGCCTTATATATTTTTTTAATTTCCCTTTATTATATTGATTTGTTTTATTAATATTTGAGATTAATAACAAGAATGTAATAATTTATTGGGCCTTATGGCAAGTATATGCTTAGGTTTTTTGAATAACTTCTAAAATGGGGTGGTGCCTGTGGCTCAAAAGGGTAGGGCGCTGGCTCATATGCCGGAGGTGGTGGGTTCAAACCGAGACCAGACAAAAAAAAAAACAAAAAACTTCTAAAACATTTTCCAAAAGGTCTATACCATTTTCCATATCCAGCAGAAATACATGAGTAATCCAGTTTCTCCAAATCCTGACCAGCATTTGGTGTTCTCCATTTTATATTTTCTTTTTAAAGTCTTAAACATGCAGACATCTATCTTGCAGTCTTAATTTATATTTTCTTACTGAACATCTTTCCATTTGCCTACATACAACCTGAATATGTTCTTCTTTAAACTGTTATTTCATTGTGGTATGAAAACTTTACAAGACATTACCGTCTTAAAAATTTTACATGTACGTTCCAAATGTTGTACAGTAGATCTCGAGAATTGATTCATTTTGCTTTAGTGAAACTTTATGGCCCTTAATTAGTAATTCTCTATTTTCTTCTTCTAAGCCTGAATATAATTTTCAATGAAATGTGTGTTTATGTATTTTGCTCACTATCTAATGGGATATATTTTTTTACAGCTGAGTTTTGATCTTTTCCCCTTCCCCCCTTGAGAGTTTTTATATATTCTAGATATGAGTGGTTTTTATATGGCTAGTTTACAAAATTACCTCTTCATAGGCTATTTGATAAAGTCTACTTTATTTTTTCTTTTATGGATGGTACTTTTGGTGTCAGTTTAAAGAACTCTTCACCAAGCCTTAAGCCATAAAGATTTTCTACATTTTTCTTTTCACATATTTGTCACTTTCTATTTACATTAAAATCTATGATTCATTTTAAGTTAGTTTTTATATACGTTATAGGGATTGGGTTGAATATTCTTTTTTTCCTCATAGATGTCCAATTGCTGCAACACCAATGGGTTTTGAAAGACTATCCTTCCTCCATTGATTTATTTTTGCAACTTCGTCAAAAATCAGTTGGGCAAATTTGTGTGGGCCTATTGCTGGGATCGAACTTCAGTCCTATTGATTTATGTGTCTACCTCCCCACCAATACAACACTTACTTAATGCCTAAGCATTGAGTATAGATATTGATCCTATTTTGTTATTCTTGTTCAAAATTATTTTAGAAACTCCTGTGTCTCAACATATAAATTTTAGAATACATTTATCTACAATAGGACTATAGTTCTGTGTACAAAATTTCTTTTTGGTAGTTTTTTGATAAGAATTGCACTAAATTTATGGATCAATTTTGGGAGCATTGATATTTTTATAACATTGAGTTCTCTTTTTATTAACACGGCACACATTTATAATATTTAGGGTGTCTTTATCTCATCACGATGTGCTTTTTACCAAGGAAAACATTGTGTTTTCATATTTCTAATATACCTCTAATGGTATTACTATCTGTTTTGCATGTGATTGCACAAAGAAAAACAGCAGAGCTTCCAAAAGGAGTTTGAAATAAAAAAGTACTTTTAGAAATGTCAATAACTAAATATGCACCATATATGTGTTCTGTTAAAATAATTTTAAATGAGATTATAATTGTCTACACATGAATTAACCAGACCTAAAGTTTTTTTCCAAAATGTAAAGCACAATTTTATCATATTGAATCATACATAAGCATTTTTAATTTTTTTTGTCCGACAGTTATGTGATCGATGTTTAAACATGAGGACGGATCCTTGCTTATATTCCAATGTTAACCACTGATACTTGTATCATAAAATAGATGGCATATTAATTAGAAAGAACTGAGTAAGATAAACTTAAAAGTAAAAAAGGAATGAATTCTTAAGGAATGGAAAACCCTAAGGATATTAATTTGGAAGGGCAGAGTCATTTTCCCAAGTTATTCAGTTATTTAGCATAATTTCAAACATGATGATGAATAGATCTTCACAGAACAAATAAGCCAGATGCTGACTTGATAAGTAAAATATTTGTATGAAGTTCATAAATTTATTGATTTAGAAAAAATATTCTGGGCCATTTCTTCCCTTCTTTAAGCAGTCCATACTGATTAAAACATCGCATGCATGTTAAAGGCACCTAGATGTTTACCAAAAAAACTCGCTTTATGTAAGTCTAATGGTAAAATGTGCCAGTTTATGTGTGTGGTTATATGACTGGGGCCAGTGAAAAATAAGATTGTTAGGATTCAGGAAATTTGGTGACTGCTCAAATAAACTAATAATTTTACTAATGGTTTGATAGGAATTTCTTTAAAACTATCAATTAATTTGGGAAGAATTGACAAATTTATTATGTCTCTCAGTTCTACGAACACAGATCTCCATTTATTTAGGTCTTTGTATATTTCATCAGTGTTGAGTTTATAGCATCCTCCATGTTTTATTAGAATAGGCATTTCATATTTTTCAGTAACTGTTAGGATATTACATTAAAAATTTTAGCTTGCAGTTCATTGCTTATATATAAAAATACCTTTTTTAAAGAAATGATTGTCTAAAAAAAAACAAAACAAAACAAAAAAAGGCTCGGCGCCTATGGCTCAACGGCTAAGGCGCCAGCCACGTACACCTAAGGTGGCAGGTTCAAATCCCCAGCCCGGACCCGCCAAACAACAATGACGGCTGCAACCAAAAAATAGCCGGGCGTTGTGGCGGGCGCCTGTG
>CAUYTI010070900.1:0-22118 GCA_963575145.1 Galago senegalensis | reverse complement strand
ATAGCCAGGTGTTGTGGCGGGCGCCTGTGGTCCCAGCTACCTGGGAGGTGGAGGCAGGAGACTCGCTGGAGCCCAGGAGTTGGAGGTTGCTGTGAGCTGTAATGCCATGGCACTCTACCCAGGGGGACAGCTTGAGGCTCTGTCTCAAAAAAAAAAAAAAAAAAAAAAAAAGAAGAAGAAGGTGAGGCTGAGGAAGAAGGAAAGAAGGTCAGACTCAGGCCCCAAGGTGGATCATCCTGTGTTACATGACAAGGGCTTGGGCTCATGAATCGTCTGGCAAGTTTGTTGAAATTGTAGCAGCAGGAAATAGGGCCCAGGAATCTTTGTTTCCACTAGTTCCTAGGTGACACCATGCAGGTGATTAGAGGACAAAAGGAGACACAGGGCTACAGGTGATGGGAGAGAGTTAAGGGCAAGGACTCAGACGGTGTCCTCTCCCAAAATATATTGTTATTCTCAATTTACAGACAAAGAAACTCAGTCCCAGAAAGTAATTTGCTCAACAAGTAAGCAGTGGAGCAGTGGCTGACGGCCAGACCATGAGAGTCGAGAGCTGGGGTGTGTTCTTCATTCCCTGGTTCTTTACATTTCAAGCATGTAGAGATCACAAGTATTTCATATTTTATCTGTATTAAACTTGCAGAAGCTCCCCACCTCCCCCAGATCTTATCCTGCCCTGGTTAATCCCACCTCCACCCACCCCACCCCTTGTTCCCCAAACACACACAAAACCTCAGCCTGCCTTGGCCAATCCCACCTCCACCCACCCCACCCCTTGCTTTATCCCTTCCCAGGTCCAAGGTGATTATTTTTCCAAAGCAGTGAATAGAATTACCGCTGCTCACTTGGATTTCTTGCCAGCCAGGGAGTGCAGGGTGGGCCGAGATCCTCCCAGCAGCTGAGCTGGGGTGGGGATTAATGGAGGTGGTAGGGAAAGAAAACTAACAACTAACCAGCTGACTACAATATGCAGATAATAATAGAGGTCCACGTTCTTTCAGATGAACAAGAAAATTTCAAGGCGACCCCTGTCCCCCGTTATAGAGCTGCTGTCCTAATCTTGGCATAAAACACCTTCCCAGCAAGTATTTTTATTTTTATGGTTACAGTACCATGTGCACCACAGGAGCACTAAGTATTTTTTGTTTGGTTGGTTTTTATTAAATCATAACTATGTACATTGATGTATTTATGGGGTTCAGGGTAGTGCTTCAATATACAATGTGAAGTGCTTACACTGAACTAAGTAACACATCCATCACAATTATACCCTTTCCTTAATAGTTTTGAAATGTACCATTGCATCATGCACATTAGGTGAGGTCCCCCCAAGTACCCTCCCTCCTCCCCCATCTTCCTTTCTCCAGCAAGTATTTTTTATTATTTTTATTTTTATTTTACACAGAGTCTCACTTTCTTGCCCTTGGTGGAGTGCTATGGCCTTGTAGCCCACAGCAACCTCAAACTCTTGGGCTCAAGCAATCCTCTTGCCTCAGCCTCCCGAGAGGCTGGGACTACAGGCGCCTGCCACAATGCCTAGCTAGTTTTTAGGGACAAGGGTCTTGCCCTTCCTCAGGCTGGTCTCAAAATCCTGACCTCGAGTAATCCATCTGCATCAGCCTCTCAGAGTGCTAGGATTATAGGCATGAGCCACTGCCCGGCCCCAGCAAATGTTTTTTAAAGGCCTATTTTGGAGATACATTAGGTTCTGTGACAGGAACTGGAAACACACTTGTGAAAAATGGAATCATACGCTGTATTTAAGGAACTTTTGTTCTATGAGGGGAAGGCAGATAACAACAACTAAATGAATAAGGTTTTTTTTTTTTTTTAAGACAGAGCCTCAAGCTGTCCCCCTGGGTAGAGTGCCGTGGCATTACAGCTCTCAGCAACCTCCAACTCCTGGGCTCTAGCGGGTCTCCTGCCCCCACCTCCCAAGTAGCTGGGACCACAGGCACCTGCCACAACGCCCGGCTATTTTTTGGTTGCAGCCATCATTGTTGTTTGGCGGGTCCGGGCTGGGGATTCGAACCCGCCACCTTAGGTGTATATGGCTGGCTCCTTAGCCGGTTGAGCTATAGGTGCCGAGCCCTAAGGCCTTTCTTTATAGCATCTCCCCAATAAAAATATACCAATATAGAAAAAAAGAACTTTGACCTCCAAGTCACATCATCCCCCCAAATTAACCAAAAATGGATTGTTGACTTTAGTATAAAAACTAAAACCATAAAGCTTCTAGAACAGTGGTTCTCAACCTTTGGGTCATGATCCACAGGAACTATAATAAAGAGTTGCAGCATTAGGAAGGTTGAGAACCATTATTCTAGAAGAAAGTATGACATATCATTCTTAGGTAGTCAAAGATTTCTCAGGCTATAGAAAACATGAATCATAAAGGAAAGAAATTAACTAATTATTGGACTCTATCAAAATTTAAAACTTTTGGCCAGCCGAGGTGGCTCAGTACCTATAATTGTAGCACTTTGGGAGGCCGAGGTGAGAGGAATGCATGAGCTTAGAAGTTTGAAACCAACCTAAGCCAAAAGTGGAGACCTCCATTTCTACTAAAAATAGAAAAAAATAGCTGAATGTCATGGTGGGCACCTGTAGTGCCAGCTACTTAGGAGGCTGAAGCAGGAGGATCGCTTGAGTCCAGGAGTTGAAGGTTGCTGTGAACTAGGGTGACACCATGGCACACTAGCCTGGGCAACAAAGTGAGAGACTTGGTTTCAATGGAATAAAACGTGATAAAAAATTAAAACTTCTGCTCATCAAAAGTCATTAAGAAAATAAGTTGATAACCTGCAAACTAGAAGAAAGTATTTGCCATGCATATATGTGACAAAGGAAAAGGAATCTACTAATAAAAATGGTTAAAAATCTTGAGTAGATTGTTTCACAAAGGGCCACACCAGTGAGCAAGTCATGGGGAAAGTGTTCAGTATCATTACTCACCAAGAAAACGCAAATCCAAATTACAAAGAGACATCACTACACATGGACAAGGATGGCTAAAATAACAGGGATAAAAGACAACAGCAAGTGTTCGAAAGGATGTAGGGCCACCAGAACTCTCACTAATTTGGGAGAGTATAAAATGATACAACTACTTTGGAAAACTGTCAGTTTCCTAAAATGTTAAACATATTGCAGTTTTATTCTCAGTTATCAATTCAAGAGAAATGAAAACATATGTCCACAAAAAGCTCTGTACAAGAATTTTATAGCAGTTTTACTCATAACAGCTAAAAACTGGAGAGAGCCCGTGTCTGTCAGTAGAACAATGAATAAACAAACTTGTATATTCATACAATGGACAGTATACTAAAAGAAACAGATTATTGTTTACATTGAATAATATTGATAAATCTCATGAACTCTATGCTGAGTGAGAAAAGGTAGAAAAATATATAGTATTTTTAGATGTGTATGGAATTCTCGAATGTGATAGAAATCAAATCAGTGGTTCCTTGGCAGGAGTTGGCTGAGGAACATGAGGGAACTTTATGGGATGATGGAAATTTGTTGAGTCTTAAGGGAGTGTGGACTGAATCAGATGGTACCCTTAAGAGCTGAGCATTTTGCTGTCTGTAAAATGTATTAGAATTTTTTTTAAAAAGTAATCTTCTGGGTCTCCATTAATTGGAGTTCTTTAATAATTAATGGAGACAGAATATTTTCTTAATTCTTGTATTTTGCTTGAACTTTTTGATCAGTTATGCAGTTCAAGGAACTATTTTGGGGACGTTGGCAGAATTCAATAGTAGTTTTTATAAACATGGAAAAGGTAATCCTTACAGGTTCTAGGGAGATTGGATTTCCGGAATCTTACATGCCATGTCTGTACTTCTGATAACCATGCTCTAAACTAGTGCTTCTCATTCAGGGGCCATTTTCTCCCATGGGGTACATTTGGCAACACAGTGCAACCTCCATAGTTGACCACTTCTGTACATTGACCACCTCCTTAAGTTGACCTAATTTTCATAGACCCAACATGCACTACATGTATGTACCAGTACACTAGGCCCAGTTCCTTACGTTGACCTCCATATGTTGACCAGTTTGTTACCATCCTTTGGGTGGTCAGTTTACAGAGGTTCTACTGTATTTGTAGACATTTTGCTTGTCATGATTGCAGAGTGTCGAGGGTGGGGGGTGTTGTGCTACTGGTGTCTGGTGGGTAGAAACCGTGGAGGCTGCTAAACATCCTACACTGCACAGGGCAGCCCCCGGAACAAAGAATTATTTGGTCCAAAATGTAGTTTACGCCAAGACCCACCCTAATCGCTGAAGTGGAATCAGTCTTAGTTGATCAGGTGTTAACTATACTCATAGTTGAAATCAATTGTGGAAACTGCCTTCTCGCATATTACATATGTCTTCCCTGACAGAATTGAGTATCAATATTTGTAAAAGACATAATCTTAAATTTTTAGATAAAAGTCCATGCATTAAGAACACTTCCAAAATCAAATGTGTCACTTCTGTTGATTGTTAGAAGATGCTGTTGTTTTGTTTTTAACTGCTACTTCATGAAATATCCAAACAAATGGTTATCTTACTGTTTTAAAAAAGGCTTTATTATAAAATCAGAGGAAATAAATGATGCTAATTTATCTTTTCCTCCCACCTCTCTCCACAGAATGACAGGGAGAGAGTTTTTCTCTCGTTTCCCAGAACTCTATCCTTTTCTTCTCAAACAGTTGGAGGCTGTAGCCAATACAGTGGACAGGTAAGGAGAGAATCAGGTGGGGCAAAATGAAACCAAGAATGTGAATTACTCTATTAGTCAAGATTTTCCCTCTAGGCAACTGTTTTTAATAACTCCCTTCCTGGTAACACAGATGACTTTTTTTTTTTTGGCTGAGACAATAATTTCACTGTATTGCCCTCGGTAGAGTGTTGTGGTGTCATGGCTCATAGCAGCTTCCAACTCTTGGGCTTAAGTGATTCTCTTACCTCAGCCTCCTGAGCAGCTGGGACTATAGGGACTATAGGTGTCTGCCACAACGCCCAGCTATTTTTTTGCTGCAGTTGTCATTGTTCCTTAGCTGACCTGAGCCACATTCAAACCTGCCAGCCTGGGAGTATGTGACTGGCACCCTACCCACTGAGCTGCAATGCTGCCTGGCTTTTTTTTTTTTTTTTTTGAGTACTTCTTTATAATTATATAGGGTGACCAGAAGTCCCGCTTTTTAACAATTTGTCCTGCATCCCACGGCATTTTTAAAAAGTCCCGATTTTTGGAAAGAATGCACAAACAGGCGGGAAAACAGGAAGGGAATATACGGTTTTCAGCTGCCATGTGGCTGTTTCACCAGAATATGAGTTTTATATTATTTTTGTTAATTTTATAATGTTAAACTATAATAATAACAAGTAATAGTTGAGAAGTGATTATCAAGAACTGCTTATCAAAGTTTGCATTGTTGTCAGGCCCTGCCCGCCCCACCCCCCCATGTTGTCCTGCTTTACAAATGTTAAAATCTGGTCACCCTATAATTATATCATGTTACTTGGCTTTCCATAGTAATTATACCTGAAAAGTTGTGAAAAATACAATGTAAAGTTTTTACATTTTATTTATAGTTTTTTTTGTTTTTGATTTGTTTTTTAAGAGTCAGAATTTCACTTTGTTGCCCTTGGTAGAGTGCCATGGCATCACAGCTTACAGTAACCTCCAGCTCTTGGGCTTAGGTGATTCTCTTGCCTCAGCCTCATGAGTAGCTGGGACTACAGGTGCCTGCCACAATGCCCGGCTATATTTTTGTTGTTGTTGCAGTTTGACCGGGGCTGGGTTTGAACCCACCACTCTCAGTATATGGGGCCGGTGGCCTACTCACTGAGCCACAGGTGCCACCCTGTATTTTATAGTTTTAAGTCTTTTTAAATTACATTTGATAAAATTTCAATTTTTCGGTAGTATGTAGGAACTAACTTAGAAACTTAATAATTTCTTCTGTTCATGATTATTTTCTTCCTAGTATTTAAAAAAATCAGTGTACTTAAATACTGAGATTGTTTAATGTGCACCTGTCATTTTTTATTCCGGTCCTGTTGCAGCTTGCCATTGCCAAACTATAGAAATTAGCTAACTAATCTGGATACCTGCAATCGGAAATGGTAGTGGTCTACCTGTGCAGAAAGGGCCAGTGACTATGGAAACACAAAGCAAAGCCATAAAGAGGGCTTCCAGTCTTACCAGGGTAGATAGAAAAGTTCACCGTTGTCTTTTCATTTACATCAGTTGTGGAATTTTTAGTATGGACATCTTAGAACAAGTGCTTTTGTATTCAAGCAATTTTTGTACTTACTATGAATGTCCAGTAATTGTTTAGAATTGGAAAATAAAGTTATATTAATGAATTTTCCTTCTGTTTATGATGCACTTCTTCTTTTTTTTTTTTTTTTTGAGACTGAGCCTCAAGCTGTCCCCCTGGGTAGAGTGCTGTGGTATCACAGCTCACAGCAACCTCCGGTTCCTGGGCTCAAGCAAGTCTCCTGCCTCAGCCTCCCAAGTAGCTGGGACCACAGGCGTCCACCACAACGCCTGGCTATTTTTTGGTTGCAGCCGTCATTGTTTGGTGGGCCCAGGCTGGGTTCGAACCCGCCATCTTAGGTGTATGTGGCTGGCACCTTAGCTACTTGAACCACAGGCACCAAGCCCATGATGCACTTCTTATTAGTAGTTTATGCAGGCAGGCGTTTAGGGCCCTAGTAAGTAACTGCCTGTTCATGCCTTCTTAAATACATTTAGATGTCCAAGTTTCACATTTCTTCCACCTTACTACAATCTGAAAAGCTCCAATCAAAACTGCAGACTCTGGTTAAGCAAATGATTAGCTTTGAGAAGAGAATTGTGTGGAAAAGCCTGGTCCACAACTTTGCCAATAATTTTTCCTTATCATACACATTAGGAAGATAAACGAATGGAGAAAAAAATGAAAAAAAGGAGAACTATCTCCTTGATCAGAGACCCTTACTTCATATACATTAATTATTAAGGAGAAGAAATGTTTGAAGACAGTGCCTTACTTAAATTTTATTTTATTTAATTTATTTTTATTTATTTGTTTATTTATTTTTGACAGAGTCTTACTCTGTTGCCCTTGGTAGTGTGCTGTAGCATCACAGCTCACAGCAACCGCAAAGTCTCAGGCTCAAGTGATCCTCTTGCCTCAGCCTCCCAAGTAGCTGAGACTACAGGCACCCGCCATAATACCTGGCTATTTTTAGAGGTGGGGTCTTGCTCTGGCTCAGGCTTGTCTCAAACCTGTGAGCTTAGGCAATCCACCTGCCTCGACCTCCCAGGGTTCTAGGATTACAGGCGTGAGCCACTATGCCTGGTCTTTTACTACTTAAATTTTAAATCTTTTATGTGTAATAATTTTTTTCAGTGATATGGCAGGACCAAGTCATCATACAAGCATGTTTCTCTTGCTGTTGGTGTTGGAGAGACTCTACCCTTCCCCGATGGATGGCACTGCTTCTACTCTCAGCATGGCGCCTTTTGTCCCCTTCATTATAAGGTAGTTTCATGCTGTGGGGAAAATAATGGGGGTAGGTGTAGAGATTTATGGGAATGCTTTATTTTGTTCTTCAGAAATTTTAGTAGGTTTGTGGGGAGTGTTTTTTATTTGTTTGCTTGTTTTGCCTTCATTTCAAATTAATGTGAGAATACAGATTTTTAGATTACACAGTTGTCACTTCCAGGGTTAAATTCCAGCCTGTCACCCAGGGGGTGTGTCATCTACTCTCACAAGGTGCCCCATAGGTGAGATTCCGGCCAAATGCCCTTCCTCCTTCTGCCAATTATCCTTCCACTTCCCTTTTTTTGTTTGTACTGTTTTTAGGTGGGGTCTTGTGAAGGCAGGGCTGGGGCTTATCACCGTTACTCCCAACTGGTCTTTAGTATTTCAGAGAAGGTATTTATATTGTGCGTAGAACCTGTGTATGTTTTCCTTGGAGCCCTGCCTAGTTGTCAGGTAGTGTTGATAGGAGATGCTGCTTTTGAAAAAGGTAAGCTGGTTGTTTGCATTGTCTCTGTTTTGAGCCTGACCAGCAAGGGGCAGGCTTGGCCTTGGTGTATATCTCCTGTCCAGGGGTTCAAGAGGATTTCAGGACACCTGGCTCCTCACTCCGGAGGATTCTGCTAGGGATGAAAATGAGTAGTGTATAGATGGCAGTGCCTACTCATCTTCTCTCCCAAGCTTAGAGTGCCTGAAAGAGAGCTGTGAATATAGAGAATGCATGGAATAAAGTAACTGGCTTTTCTATTTCTAGCAGTTGTTACCACTTCCTGTGTTACTTTTTTTCAGGCATCTGGTACCTTCTAATTATCTTGTTCACTTTGGATCAAAGACCTCAATCTATAGGCATCCAAGAAGTACTGAATTTTCTTATGAAATATTTCACAATCCTACCGTTAATTTTTACCTTTCTGCTTGTCTCTTAATAAAACAGTACCTTCATTTTTAATAATCTACCAGAAGTCAAAATCACTTAGAGCAGAAGGATAAGAACCTAAACTCAAGAGAGCGAGTTTTTTATGTATGTGGTGTCCTGGGTTCTATTTCCTGGTTTCAGAGAGCTGACTTATGAGTTTTAATGTGAGAAACCATTAAACATGAGATCCTGGCATGTGATAGCTATAGCCATTTGTTTGTACCAAGCCCTGGCTGTGGCTGTGTTATCTTTGATCACAGAGATGACTCACTCAGACTGGTTTTTGTTTCCTGATACTCAAAGTTACCAGTTTCCCTCATCCAGGGTGATTCATTTTAGGAATCTGAGTGATAGTCAGAGGCCTTAAATTATTTTTTTCCATGAATAACTGGAAAGAACTAAGAACGATTTTCAGAAAGTTGATACAAGGGATAAAGGTATGAGCACAAACTCACAGTGCATTAGACAAAGATTTGCTTTAGAACCTCTACATCTGTATTGAGAACCTTCCATTTATGGAAGTTTTGTGCTAATCAGTCTTATTCATTGTATCCTAGATACAAGATATAACTACATTGAAAGTATACTTCCAACCTGTTGTTTAATTAGTTTACAGTAACCAGAATGTTCATATGTTATACTCAAATTACCTATTGTATAATAAAGATTGCATTGATATAGAATATTTAAATATTGCTTTGAAGCCAGTGTACTTAGTGCATCATTTTTTAAACCAAAAGATGCAAAATAAGAAGTTTGTGATCATCCTGTCTATCCAGTGAAAATGCCATGGGTTGCTTTCTACCTATGTAAACATTAATGGAGCACCACCAACAGCAGAAGTGCTACAATTGATATCTTAATTGGAAAGTAAATAGGTTCTGATCGAGTACCTGTGTGTTATAGAACAACGCTTCTCAAACCTTAAGATGTAAACATACTACTGCTCAGGTATTGTATAAATTCTGACTCAGTAAGTCTAGGGTGGAATCCGGAGTCTGCCTTTTGAACAAACTCTAGCTAATGCCATTGCTGTTGGTTTATAGATCATACTTTAAATAGCAAAATTAAATTTGGGGTATTGAACTTAAACACCGTCAGAGCCACAGAGATGATTTTAATAGGCTGTGGTAGGGTCATACTTGATAAGGCTATTTAAGGGATTTAGTAAGATATAGATTTTGACCTAAGAAGGCAGAGAATGAGCAAGAAGGTGTTCCGAGCAGCTGGGTTAGTGGGAAATAAACCCACCTTTGTTGAGCCCTGATGTTTTGCCCAGCACCGAACTGAGTATTTTGATTACTGTGACTTTGAGAACAGGTATCGTCACCTCCATTTTCCTGCTGATGAAATTGAGTTTCAGAGAGCAATCCACTTATAGAGCTGGAATTTGAACCCAAGACTGTGGGGCTTTTCAAGAGTGTTAGATGTTGGCCAGGCACAGTGACTGTCACCTATAATCCTAGCACTCTGGGAGGCCAAGGCAGGAGGATTGCCTGAGCTCAGGGCTCAAGATCAGCTTGAGATCCCCGTGAATACTAAAAATAGAAAAAATTTAGCCAGATGTTGTGGCAGGTGCCTGTAGTACCAGCTACTGAGGAGGCTGAGGTAGAAGGATCACTTGAACCCTGGAGTTTGAAGTTGCTGTGAGCTAGCCTGACACCATAGTACTCTAGCTTGGGCAACAGGATAAGACTGTCTCAAACAAACCAACGAAAAAAGAGTGTTAGATGTCCTCTTTCTATTATACCAAAATAAGCAGATGCCTGTTTTGTAGCCAGTAACTTTAGCTTTACTGGGAAGAAGGGCACATGAGGCCTGAAATTTATGCAACTAAGAGAGATGAAGAGCCTATATCCATAGCTGGTGCATCTGAGTACAGGCTGTTAAGGGGTGTGGAAGTAATGTCCCCAACACTGGGGGGATATGCTCCTTACTTTGCTTTTCTTGTAGCAAAGGTGGCTGACTGGATTGATCTGCCCTCTGTGATCGGGCACAAGTGGTGACAGTTGTCTAGGGTTATGGGCTTGGTCTGCGGCCAGATAGAGGAGGGCTGGCTCTTCTTTCTTGACCATCTTCCCTGGTGAAGTGGAAGAACCCTAGATTTAGTTAGAAAACCCAGTTTTGGGTTTCATCAACTTAGTACAAGATCAACCCATGCAACCCCAAAATGTTCACTGGGGAAATGAATGATAAGTAGAGTTTTGTTTTGTTTTGTTTTTTGAGATAGAGCCTCAAGCTGTCCCCATGGGTAGAGTGCTATAGCATCACAGCTCACAGCAACCTCCAACTCCTGGGCTCAAGTGAGTCTCCTGCCTCAGCCTCCCAAGTAGCTGGGACCACAGGTGCCCGCCACAGCGCCCGGCTATTTTTTGGTTGCAGCTGTCATTGTTTGGCGGGCCATGCTGGATTCAAGCCCACCACCTTAGGTGTATGTGGCTGGCGCCTTAGCCACTTGAGCCACAGGCACTGAGCCAATAAGCAGAGTTTTTAAAAATAATGAATTTGATGAAACTATACACATTTGATTTAGATTATTTCTGAGAAGTTTATTCATGAAGAGAGTGAAAGGTTGATCATAAAACCTGTCATTCTGGGCAATGTTTGTGGTTCTAGTCATATTAAAGAATATGCTCTTTTGACTAGAGATTAATAGCTAAAAAGATGATGTATGCATAGTGGATGGGCAGTGTTTTGTTTTGTAGCATTGTTATTGGTGATTTATGTGCTTGAAAGTGCTCTAATCAGGCTTGTGGATACTATAAGTTTAGCTAAAGAAAAAATTTTTCGTCTTGTAGAAGTAGCGCAAAGGTTGCTTTGACTATGCTAAAGTGAATTGCCCAATGAAAAAATTAAAAGCCTCAGCAACATCTTTTTATTTCTTTTTGATTTATGTGTACTGACTTCTTGTTTCTTTCCTCTCTGTATTTATAGCAGTATTTATATAGTTAGTTCTTTATTCCACATTTAAGAATTCATCCAAACTTATTTCTCTGTTGATTTTCTTTGTTGACTTAAATCTTAGAAGTTACTCATTTGAACTTTTCCAAAGTTTATATGTAGTTATGGCTGTTGCATCATTTTGAAATAAAAATGATAATGTTAATCCCAACGTTTTGTTTAAAATTTTTTTAATCCATGGTATTTTATGATGCCATGTTGGATTCAAATAGACAGTCCCTTATCATGAGAATGTGATGTCTTCATTTTAATACCATTCATTTTTTAGATCCAATACCACAAAAGAGAGTGATTCATGTTTTAAAAGGAAGCCCAATTGGCTCTCTGAACCCAAGTCACCAAGGCCCACTTCTCTAGTCTTCTTTTAGAAGACTCGAAAGTCTTTTCAGAGACCCAAGTCTCTGGACATGCAACTTTGAGTTCCCTTTCACAAGTGAGTTTTAAGTTTCATAGGAAACCACTTATGCCCCAAATGTAGGACTATGGAGTCTTGAACAGAGCAAAGGCCCAGGACACAAGAGACCTATCATTTGGATAAGGCTCTTACTACCTGTGTGGACTGATGTGGTTACCTGTGAGTATATATGTGGGAGAAATCCCTTCACTGCCTTTTTGGGGAACCATTTTTTTTTTTTTTTAAGTGATAGGGTCTCATTCTCACACAGGTTAGAGTGCAGTGGCACAATAATAGCGACTATCACCTTGAGTTCTTGGGCTTCAGAGATCTTCCTGCCTCACCCTCCTGAGTAGCTAGCTAGGAATACAAGCCCATGCCACCATATCCAGCTAATTTTTTTATTTTTTGTGTTTTGCTGAAGTGGGGCTCTCACTGTGTTGCCCAGACTACTCTTAAACGCTTGGCCTTGGCCTTTTATTTGTAATGACAGTGGAGGCTGGTTAGCAGTCCATGGCAAACATCTCTTGCTTTGTAGGCCTATACCTTGTTCTTACTTTTTTTTTTTTTTTTTTTCTGAGAGAGAGCCTCAAGCTGTTCCCCTGGGTAGAGTGCTATGGCATCACAGCTCACAGCAACCTCCAACTCCTGGGCTCAAGCAAGTCTCCAGCCTCTGCCTCCCAAGTAGCTGGGACCACAGGCACCCACCACAACACCTGGCTATTTTTTGGTTGCAGCCATCATTGTTGTTTGGCGGGCCCTGGCTGGATTCGAACCCGCCACATTAGGTGTATGTGGCTGGCGCCTTAGCCACTTGAGCCACAGGTGCCAAGCCCTTATTCTTACTTTGTAAAGTTATCTTTCTCTTTTGTAATAAAATTTCTCTTATGCTTGACTTACTGTAGAGTGTCTGGTCATTTTTTGGCCAATAACCAAGGACCTAGGCAGCTGCCTGAAACCCTGACATTTTGGGAGATAGGCGGCTGCCTTGAAACCCAACATTTTAGATTTCCAGAAAGCAGCTGGTACCCTTCAAAGTTGTGTATAATTAATTAATTAAACGTCTTTTTCTTGCTAAAAAATAAAAGAAATAAAAAAACTCTTGGCCTCAAGTGATCCTCTTGTCTCAGCCTCCCAAGTAGCTGGGATTATAGGTAGAAGCCATACACCCAGGTTTTGGGGTATTTTTTTTTTGGAGACAGAGCCTCAAGCTGTCACCCTGTGTAGAGTGCCGTGGCCTCACAGCTCACAGCAACTTCCAACTCCGTGAGTCTCCTGCCTCAGCCTCCCAAGTAGCTGGGACTACAGGCGCCCACCACAACGCCTGGCTATTTTTTGGTTGCAGCCATCATTGTTGTTTGGCGGGCCCGGGCTGGATTCGAACTCGCCACCTTAGGTGTGTGTGGCTGGCGCCTTAGGCACTTGAGCCATAGGTGCCGAGCCAGTTTTGAGGTATTTTTAAAAGGATTTTCCCCACCAGGCCCGTTTTTAAAAAAAAAGAAAGGAAAAAGAGGATTTCACTGTGTTGCCCAGATTGGCCTTGACATCCTGAGCTCAAGTGATTCTCCTACTTCAGCCTCCCAAGTAGCTGGGATTATAGATGCACACCACTGAGCCTGGGCTGCTTTTCTCTTCTCTGACAAATATTGAAGTACAAATAGCAATACAATCTTGAACATATGACAGTGGAAATCACCCATACAGGCCTATGAAGTAGAAACTTTTTTAGTTAAAATATGAATAGCTAGTCAACAATCAGAAAGTTGGAAAAAGCATATTTTATATATTTTAAAAATATTTCATAGAATTATGAGTTAGGTTTACAAAGTCTTAGGAGAGGGTTAGGTTTACAAAAACTAAGAGTTTGTTGGTCCTTTTAAGCCTATGACTTTGGGAAATAATATTGACTCTTGTTTTCTTTTCCTTGAAAGTTATGTAATTAAGGCATTATCACTTTGCTCCTTACTCAGGCAATGAAATTAAAAGAAGTTGTTTTCCATGGTGTAGAGTTGGGGTTTTTGCAGTAGAAAGTAGCTGACTTCTATTATCATTTTTGATTATAATACTCTTCTTCCAGGCCGCACATCACATTTCTATTTGCTCTGCTTTTCCAGAATCCATGTAGAAAAGTAAAGGCAAAATTTGTTTTATATAGAGAAAAATGAGGCAAAGAATGGTTAAAATACCGCTGAGAAGGAAGTCATGCCCTCCTCACTTTCTGTCCTCCTCATCACCTGTCCCTTCTCTGAATGTCACTAGCATGTTCGTTACTGTACCATTTTGTAATGTTCAGTGCTTATTCTCTCCAAATACGCCTTCTCCTCCCAAGCAGAAGCAGCTATGGGGTGTTTTGGTTTGTTTTTATCTTTCTTTACCTGGCCTGGGTTTGATCACAAGGTAAGATTGAATAACAGGAAAATGAAACTAATTTGGAACCGAAACTTTTTGTATCTGAGCAGATATGTGTATCTATGAAGTACTCAGAGACTTGTAGTCCTACAATATCAGAGACACATTTTGTACCCTTCTGATTACTGTTTTTGTAAAAAAGAGGCTCACCCGACTTTTAGAAGTATTGTGTTCTAATATGAGCTCTGACATTTGCTTTTGTGACTTTACCTCTCTGACTCTCTGTTTCTTTTTCTGTCGAATTAAGGTGTTGAACTGGATGTTACCTAGGTTTTCTCTGGCCTTATGAACTTATACCTACCTTCCTGCACTGCAGACCCTTCTCCTCTGACTGCCTTCCAGTGAGCCACTGTGGAGCCTCCCCCACCCCCCGTAGCTACCCTGCTGCAGTTGTTAGAGCCGAAGGAGGAGAGTCTGGATTGATAAGATTAGAAGAGGGTGTGTGTGTGTGCACCATTTTTCTGTTCATAGTCATAGAATTATAAACAAGCCAAAACACATGGGAGAAAGACTCCCAGGTGAATGCAGCACAAATAGGGAACCTGTGTAGGAGTGGAAGCTCCTATTATCACCTATGTAATGGGGGTAATCCTGCTCACAAAATAGAAGGTAAATGCTCCTTGCTTTGCATGTTAAGAAAAATTCTGGGGCGGTGCCTGTGGCTCAAGGAGTAGGGCGCCAGCCCCATATGCCAAGGGTGGCCGGTTCAAACCCAGCCCCGGCCAAAAACCTGCAAAAAAAAAAGAAAAATTCTGGAGAGGAAGGGGTCAATGGATAGTGTAATGGTGATAGAGAGCAGATTTATTTTCAACCCTGAAACCAGATGCAGATGAAGCAATAGAAAAAGAGCACTGTATCCTGTGAGTGAAGGCATATCCCTGAACCCGGATAAATGGGTCTACTCTTGGGTAGAAGTGAGTGAAGGCATATTCCTGGACCCAGATAAATGGGTCTACTCTTGGGTAGAAGTGAGCCCAGAATTATGTGAGTAATTTTGGGGAAGTGTTGTGCCAGGAGCCTGTAGGATTTCCAGAAGAGAGAGGAAAAGGCATATTTTGTTCGTGACCAGACAATTGTATTGCTATTGATTGTTTTAGACTGAGTTATTAAATGTATCACTTGCAAGCACTTTGCAGTTTATTTGCTGAGAACTAGTAAGGATTCCCTAAGAATAAGTCATGCCTGAGTCACCACTTTGTTTTGATGGGATTACTGGACTGGTTGATGAGAACAGTGCCACTTTATTCAACATTTGAATTATTTACTTAAATGAAGACAGACTAGATTGCATGCTTATCAAATCTGTGAGGAAATCAAGATACAAAATAGTCTTCAAGAATGGGCATGGCAAACAAATTCAGGCTCATGGCCATTACCTCTGCATGGGGAGGAAGAGATTGAATTTAAGAACCATAGACTAGGAGCTGCAATTATATTTGTAATGTGTTCTTAAGCTGGGAGTTGGGCAAATGTTGAATGTCATATTATTCTCTATACTCTTTTATATGTTTAATATGGTCTATGATTTAAAAAGAAGATTCAGAATAACCTTAGAAGACTGGATAGATGGGCAGAGACTATTAAGATAACATTAATAGGTCTATGTACCACATTCTGATTTTTTAAAAGTTAAAAAAGTGTGTACATACAGAATGAGGGATATTTGGCTTCATTATTGTTTTTATGAAAAAAAAAAGAAAAAGAAAATTCCTGGGGAATGAAATTTCCTGTTGAACCTTGAGAAAGCAGTGTGACACTGTTGCTGCTTCCAGATAGTGGGGACTAGTCCCTCTGAAGCCCGCTAGTTAGCCTATACATGCACATTATTCTGCTTGTTATTCTGCTCTGGGCTCCCCATTTTAGAAGGGTCACTGATGAACTCATGTTTATCCAGGGGAGGTGACCGTGATGTGAAGGAAGCTAAACATCTGGAAACAGTTAGACTGGAAAAGACTTAGAGGCAGCATGGTAACGGTCTTTGCATACTTAAGAGGCTGCCATATGGCAGAAGGCATGTAATTTCTCTTTTTTACTTCCAATAGTAAAGTAGGAGATAGACCTCAGCTTTTAATATAAAGAAGAATTTTGTGAAAATTAGTATTATTCATTGAGGAAATGAACATATTTCTATAATACTGAGCTTGCCCATCAGTGAAAGTGTTCAGGGAAGACTGATCACATGTTGTTCATATCTTCTAAAAGGTTTCTCCATGCATCTGAAGCTGAGTTAGATCATCATCACAGTATCGATTTGGGATGTCTAAGCAACTCAGTAGTAAATTCTGAATGAAATGGTAAATCTGCCTCTAAACCTGCAACCCATATTTGTACATTTTGCTCAGGGATTTCCCAATCTCCCAAGGAAAAGAAGTTGGGATGTTATTCTTGGGATGGCCCACAAGGTCACAGTGGTCTGCTCCTAGATGGTATCCCCTCTAGCAATTAACCCACTTAAATTTAGCCTCTAAGTAACTTTTATAACTTTGTTCCAGATAGTTCTGAAAACATTTTTTTGATAGTTCTGAAAACATCTTTTTGGCCTACGAGATATTATGTCTAAAGAGCATTCCTTATTAATTTAATTATCTTTTTTGTGGTTGCTATATTTTTCTCTGTTCCAGATGTTGGCTTAAGCCACATTTGTTTTCTAACATGCATAAGGAACATCTGAGTTGTTGAGAAGTCAGAGATGCTTTTCCTAAGAATGATTAAAATAGATAACTCTTTGTTATCCAAATTTCCCAAAGGATCTCTGAATAGAGAAGTACAGAGAACTTTCTAAACTTTAACCATTACGTAGAATTTCCTCCTCTGGCCAGCTTGCATGTCCAAAATTCTTCCTGACCTGTGGTTACACTAAGTTCCTTGAGGATTAAAGTAAGGAATTACAGGAAAGGAGTCTCTCCTCCCCATTGTAATCTGCTAATAGTTGTTGAGTGAAAGAAGGGATCTGCTACCCCATCAATGTGTGGAAACCCTAGCCCATTAGTTTCATTAATGTGACTGTCTGATACCAGCTCAGGTTTGGGGACCACATTGTTAAAAATGCAGATGTTCAGGGCTACTTGAGTATTTTCAGCTTCTCAGGTTTTCCTTTACATATGGGCCTGGCTTATTCCATTCCTTTATTTCTTGCATATGTGTAAGTGTCCCTAACATTACCTTCCGTGGAGCTATTTGTTATATTACAAAGCCATACATTTTGAAATAAAGCAGCGAACCTCTGGTCATAGTATTTTAGGCCTTACACAGGGAGGACCTAGAAGCAGAGATTGTAAGGTTGTTTCCTAATGCTGGTGAAATCACAGTGCTTGGGCAGCTACTTACTCTGCCTTCTTTTCACTGTGGCTCTACCTGGCACTTTTATTTGGAGAGCTGTGTTTATGCCCTTTTGATCAAAATTTCCAAATTCCATTCAGGGGTAGCTGAGGTTTAGCATGTGGCATGAAATCATGTTTTCTGATTGCGTGGCTTTTTTTGCAAAGAGTTTTGGCATAAAAAGATACTCTATCATCTGTCGCCAGTTTTTATCTCTCACTTCTAGAAGGGACCTGGCTGACTTTGTTTTTGGTGCCAGATCTCTTTAAGACCATTTTCTAAATATGTTTTTGAGCAAAAGGAATGAGGATTTCACCTCTTATGGAATGCATTGACAAAGCAAGCTAGAAAAACAAAACTTGTAGGGACTAGCTTTTCTTTAGTGTTATCTGTTACTTCAACAAGCCAGTTCAGGTCATGTTAGAACAAGTGATTTGATCTGCACATAGTCACATTCTTGGGTGAAATTTCTGACAATGATGATAATCTATGGCCTATTGCTGCCATTCACACTAAAAGTTTGAATCCAGTCAGTTAATCGATGAACCAAATATTTGTTAAACATCCATTGTGTACCTAGCTAGTGTCAGGTCTTGGGTAAGACATAAAGTAAAGGAAAAGATCTTTATCCTTAAAGAACTAGCAGTCAGGCTGTGAACCTGACATAGTGTCTGTTAACCACTTAATTATATGGGATATACTGTAAGCACTGAGGCCTAGAAAGAAGAGCACCCCAGTGGGCTAGAGAATTCCAAGAGGTTTTCTCAAATAACAAGGCAGGAAAAGAATATGGGAGTTCAGTCAACCATCTCATGGACTTTTAGGAATCTCCCTTGGTGATTCACAGCTCATGCTAGAAGAGAGAAAATTCCAGCTGCCCATGCTAGACAGGAAGATCCAATAGGAGGAAGATTGTGATAGAGAGTTTATGATTCATAACTTGGAAGGCATCATCAAGACCTTTGCTTCCACTTGAACCAAAGATGACCCAGGAAATTCACAAAATAAATGGTTTGCTGTTGCATAGGAGAAATCATTGATGGTAAATCTTTGGTGAGTTTAATAAAGAAAAGTATTTGCCCCACATGCTACATTTAAGCCTTTGAAAATAATGAATAGTAGTGGAATTTTTTTTTAATTTAGCAACATTTAAAATTTTTAAATATTTTAGCACATTTTCATAAGGAGCTTTTACTTCCTTGATCTTAAATATCTTCTCAAAAATTATAGCTGGCATTTTTAATGCTGAATTGAAAGATTTCACATTATGAAGCCCCAAATGCTAACGAATATATAGTCTTCTTACCCTACATAGTAGGGAACATTTTAAGATCAGAAATGTATTTTTTCTTCTTCAGGCAGAAAATATGAATTAGGAATAGAGTAAGAAGGTAAGGATTAATTATAGTAGGCTGAAAATGAGGACAGGGAAGATAATGACATGGTATATTTTAGTTATCTTTCCCTGACCAACAGTTTTTCCCTTTCCCTCTGGGCCTTGACCTTCACCTGTCTATTTATAATCTAGTAGAAACAAGCTGCATTTGTCACATCAGCTGTGCATGGTATATTCCCCCTCACATCCTTTTACTTATTCCTTCCTATTTTCTCACTCACTTAGACCATGGAGACTCTGGACTGCTCATCTTGCCTCCCTTCCAAACCAATTACAGGCATTCTCTCCTTCACCACTTATTCTTATCTCTCACTTTACTTTCTGAGCACTGTTTATCACCAGTTCATCCATTAAATATAGGTACTGAGGCCCTGCGTGTAACTGTGCCCTTGCCCAACTCAACAACACCTCTACTCTCATCATTTTTTTTCTTACAAGAAAAGGATAGAAGCTATCAAATGTAAGATATCTCTATGAAGACACCCACCCTACCTATTGACAGCTTTCTCTTTTTCTTCTTCTTCTTTTTTTTTTTTTAGACAGAGCCTCAAGCTATTGCCCTGGGTAGAGTGCTATGGCATCACAGCTCACAGCAACCTCCCAACTCCTAGGCTTAAGCAATTCTCTTGCCTCAGCCTCCCAAGTAGCTGGGACTATAGGTGCCTGCCACAACACCTGGCTGTTTTTTGTTTTTTTTTTTTTTTTTTTGCTTGTAGTTGTCATTGTTTGGCAGGTCCGGGCAGGATTCAAACCCACCAGCCCTCGTGTATGTGGCTGGTGCCTTAGCCATTTGAGCTACAGGTGCCACCCTCCAGCTCCTCCTTAACCCACTGCAGTACCCTCTCCTTCCACCACCTCACTAAACTGTACTGACAAATGTGAAATACAAATGACTCCTAGTTACAAAAGTTATAGGGGCTTCTTAGTCCTTATCTTTCCTGACCTTTCTCTGGAATTTGACACTATTGCAAACTCCTTTCTTTTGGGGCTCTTTCTTCTGGGACTTCCTCTGGCCATTGTTTCTTTCTCCTCTTGGAGGGCTTGCTTCCTCTTGCTCCTTCTTTGGACATTGGTGCACCTGTTTTCCTGCCCTCAGCCCTTTTCTTTTTTACTTTGCATGCTGTTTCCAGGGTTGCCCCTCACATACACTGATGAGTCAGCCATGAATCGAGAACTTGTAGAGAATTACAGGTTTAGCTTTCTAGTGGACATGTCCCTTTTTCCTGTCCCACAGACAAAGTCAAGAATTTCACTTACCTCTGCACACCCAACTTTGAGCAACCCTCTTTTAAGGTCTAGTACAATGTCTGAAATCATACTCCATCTGGCTAGCTTTAAGGGAACATGTCAGAATCAGGATTTCAGGTATCCTGCATACCCAATAATAAAGGAACACTGGATTAAAAAATCATTGACTTCTGAAAGATATCCACTAGGTTTGAAATTATTTGCTTTGCTTCTTAAATTATCATCACTTTGAGCTAGTAAATGACAGGTGTTGGTACCTTTCTTTAGAGATGGAAAAGCCAAGGCCCAGAAAGAGTATACATATAATATGTCTTGGCTCGGGGCCTGTAGCTCAGCGGCTAGGGCGTCAGCCACATACGCTAGAACTGGCAGGTTCAAATCCAGCCTGGGTCTGCCAAACAACAATGACTACTGCAACCAAAAAATAGCCAGGCATGATGGCAGGGCCCTGTAGTCCCAGCTACTTGGGAGGCTAAGGCAAGAGAATCGCTTAAGCCGGAGAGATTGAGGTTGCTGTGAGCTGTGATGGCACAGAACTCTACCAAGGGCAACAGCTTGAGACTCTGTCTCAAAAACAAAAACAAAACAATAAAACCATAATGTGTCCATAGTTAAAAAGTGATTCATTAAAGAGTCAGGAATTGATTCATTTTTTTTTTTCATTCACATAATAGATACTTATTGAGAACATCAATTATGTGTCAGGCTCTAGAAATACAATATAAAGACAGATAGAAAAGGTTTTGGTATAATGAGGTATCTTTCTGTACTATGTACCTCTTGTTCTATCTATATTTTGCTGTGATTTTTCTTCTACCCTAATTAGTAATAAATGATAATAATTAACAAATATTTACTTTGGGTCAGGCATTATTTTAGGTTGATATTTTATACATATCAACTTATTTAATCATTATGACAACATTATGAGGTCATTGCCATTATTGTACCCATTCTGCAGAGAGGGAAAGTTTAGTAATGCTCTTAGTCATACTACTAGTAAGTGATAAGGCTTGGATTAGAAACTGGGCAATCTGGCTCTACAACCCCTGATCTTAGCCACTGCCTTAGCTGTACTAGCTTTTAACACTACAATACTCCCTTCTCCTTGTCTGTTTATGATGCTATATTTGTGAAGTATGATAAGCTAATTCTCAGTGTGTCAAATTCACCTGCAGTTTTATGTAACAAACATTTAGACTGACTTAGCTTTCTTAAGATATCCCCCCACCCTGGGGCGTTGCATTGGTAGTGGTCTCATTTTCTAATCTGAAATCAGGAAAAAAGGAAGGACAAATTGCAATTAAATCTAAGTGATCATGACAGGTTGTTAAATAAAACAGGCTCAACTGAAGTTCTGAGATTCTTGAGACACACTTAGAATTTCTTACAAAAGAAATTTTTCTTATTTTAGGAAAGCATGGGTCATTGCCCCGTTACAAGTGTTTTAGAAAAAAGAAAATGTGGCTTGAGGCTATGAAGCATAAAATCTTAATGAGATTGTTTGTTAGCTGGTATTTATGTATGACTTTTAAACTCTTAGAAAATGTTTTCTATCTGTCTCTAGTATATCATCTTAAGTCCCACTGTTGAAATTTTACATGATTTTGAAAATCTTTAGGGCTGCTGAAAGAAAAAGAAAAAAACATTGCAACAGTATGAACATTTATATAGGAATTTGAAGTTTATAAAATACTTTCACATATATTAAAAGTACTTGAGCTTCTCCTTTTACTTTTTAAGAAGGAAAACAGAATCACAAGGATATCAATACATGTAAATTTTATTTTACATTTTCAGTGTTTTCTTTTTTTTTTTTTTTGAGACAGAGCCTCAAGCTGTCCCCCTGGGCAGAGTGCCGTGGCATTACAGCTCACAGCAACCTCCAACTCCTGGGCTCAAGCGAGTCTCCTGCCTCCGCCTCCCAAGTAGCTGGGACCACAG
>CAUYTI010070897.1:0-17489 GCA_963575145.1 Galago senegalensis | reverse complement strand
AAAAAAAAAAAAGAAAAAAGAGAAGATAAGGCCAGTCATGGTGGCTCACATCTAGTACTCTGGGAGGCTGAGGTAGGTGGATTGCTTGAGCTCACAAGTTCAAGACCAGCCTGAGCAAAAGCAAGACCCAATGTGTACTAAATATAGAAAGACTGAGGCAGAAGAACCACTTGAGCCCAAGAGTTGGAGGTTGCTATGAGCTATGATGCCACAGCACTCTACCCAGGGTGACAGCGTGAGACTGTCTCCCAAAAAAAAAGAGAGAGAGAGAGAAAATAGCTCAATGATTGTGACATCTAATCTTCTCCTTTAAAATCTGCTTCCCACACAAACATATAAAACCATCTGTAGAATTCTAAGTTCATTGCTTAAGCTATTTAGCTTTTCTCCCCCTCCACACGCTTAAAAATTAAATTTAACGACAGCTTTCTCCTAGCAATGCTTGAGAATATTAATCCCATTCATTTTTTATTCAGAAGTTCTTTAAAAATATTTTTAGTTTGTGTATTTTCAAATAAAAAATAACTTCTTGCTGGAAAAACCTGCTACTTTGTATTTACTCCACCAGCTCGGCAAATGTTTGTGTGAGCAAGCCTGGAGCGGTACCATTCTAACGAGCAATACAGACGGACGGCCAACCAGGAAACTTGTGTGGCAATGCTGGGAAATAAATGCAAACGCTGGGACTGCTGGAGATCTACTTTTAATTATTTAGGATTATTCCTATGGATCAACTATCAGCTGATCAAGCCCCTTCACTGCTTACTTTGCTGCCCAGGGCACCATATCTTATCTGAACCTGCAGAGTCTGGGGTAAGGTGATTTATGCTTCTCTGAATCTAAATCTCCTGGGAATTAATTAGCCATTGCTTCCATGTCAGTCATCACTGGTGGGTAATTCCATCACAGATAAAATCTTGAGAGACAGGCAGAAAGATAGGGGGACTCTACTCCGCTTGGTTCGCTAATTTCAGAATGTTGACTGTTGTAATGGTCATGTTATTAAAGTATACAAAGAACCAAGGATGAATCTCCTCATGAATGTGCTGTATTCTCAAAAAAAAAATCCATCTTTAAATTAGTTGTTTGAAACTGGAGGATATTCTCCCATAATAATGGTTGTACACCTGACACAGAGATAAAGGAAAACTATGGTGAGTTCCAACCTCGTGCCAGGCACTCTACAGGTGTTATCTTATTTGATTGCTCCAAAGCTGTACAAAGAAGGTATAAATAGGTATTTTACAGATGTGAAAACAGTTACCGTGCTGGCCAATAAGCTGTGAAGTGTACTTTCAATTTGTTTCTGAGATTCCAAATCCCATCCTCTTTTAATTAGAGCACACAGCCTTCTCAGATCCAAACTGTTGCCTCTGTTGTACTAACATACTACAACAGCTCTTCAACACCCGATACATTTCTTTGGATAAGCAACTTTGTTGATATATTTTAAAGAACACAGGACTAATGTTCTCCCCATTTCTCTGGGGAAGTTTTCACAGTACAGTGGGGGACTAGTTTCAAGGCACTAGAGATATTTTCTGAGACAGATTAGAGTACAACTGGTGAAGCAGAGTAATGGGTTCAGGGACATGGGGGCGCCCAGAAGATTGTCCATATAATTAAAGTCACAGCACTGTATAGAACTGTGGGCGTGAACAGTGGGATGGCTTGAGTTACCTCATTGGCCTTTCTCAGATGGACTCAACAGTAAGTTTCCACAGTAACCACTGCGAGTAAGGTATTAGTCATAGTGTTAGTGGCAGAAAAATAAAGATGAATAAGCTCTGGCCATACCTTCCCAAATCCCTTGGTGTAGTGAAAGCATACTGACCGACAAATAAACGGGCATTTATAGTACAGAGTTGGAATATGCCATAGTGGGCCAAGGTCAGGATGCTTAAGCACAGGATACCACCAAACCCCTATACCAGAGATTGATTAGAGAAAAAGTGATATTAGGTCAATCTTTCAGGGAAAAAAAAGGAGCTGAGCACAGCACTGAGATTTAGTAAAGGAGTATAGTGCAGTTTGTATATATTCACGGTAAATACAGATTGTAAGGAGAGCAAGAATGAGAAAGAAGGATTGAAAAAGAAGAAGGTATCACACACTGGGCAGAAGCATGTGTAAGAGAGGCTAGGTTTGGGAAGAAACAGGAAAAATCCAAAGCCATATTAAGGAATGAGGAAGAGATTATGAGAAAATTGTGACATTAACTGAGTATTTTTAGTTTGGAAGTAAAATGATTAGGTTTTCATTTATAAATTTTACTCCCAGGTAAGACCTGGGGAAAAGTGATATACCTGAGATGTGGGACTGCTGGAAAGGTCTGTGTGTGAGAAAGATAATAAGGGCCTGTACCAGTCACACCAAGAGCTGCAACAAAATAAATACGGACATACAGACTTGGTGTGTATCCTTCTTTTATAGCGTTTTTACATAGAAGGTGTATGTTTTGAAGGTGTTACTGTAAGATTTTTGAAAAGTATCAGTCTCCCAGGTAGGTGGTGGAACATGTGTATACAGAGTTGCCTGAAATACTATTAACCAGGGGTCTTCAAACTTTTAAAAAAGGGGGCCAGTTCACTATCCCTCAGACCACTGGAGGGTCGGACTGCAGGCCCGGGACGAATTGGTTGCTAAGCAAGACAGGCAGTGGCTGCAAAGACACCCAGAGAGCCAGATAAATGTCCTAGGTGGGTGCATGTGGCCTGAGGGCCATAGTTTGAGGATGCCTGCTGTGAACCATAGTTAACACTGGGCTATTTCTGCTTGGTAGGATTTTTTTGTCCCACATACTCAAAAGATTTCCAGAGACATAAAAAGTCTTCACATGTCAGTAGATGTGGTGGACGAGGGAGAAAAACACTGGCCAAAAGTGACACCTGTGGCAGGGTCTTTTTATGATATTTGTATTTATAACTTCCTTTCCCCCTTCTTCTGGTAAGTGGCTTGATTTTCCTATAGGGACCCACCTTTTCTCCACAATCAATCCACATAATCTGGGAATGCATTGTGTTCCATGGGCCATCAGTGGATTCACCCTTCGTCCCAGAGTTTGGTTGAGAAGGGCACATGATCCTTAGGAAACCCACTAAAGCCAGCGAGGCTCTATTCAGGAAAGTGAGTTTGGGCTACTAGAGAAGTCAGTCTGAGAGTTGGAATAATGCTTCTCTGATACTGCATGGAAACGAAAATGAAGAGCTAATCCTGATGACATGAAAGGAGCCCTGAATCAAGCTGGCCTAGAAACAGCCTGCCCTGTGGGGTTTTCTTTTATGTGAACCGATGCAGTCACCGTCTTGCACGAGTCAGACTGAATTAGCCTGCTGACTCAGATGGCGAATACTGGAGGAGGGTAAGCTTATTGAAAAATGTCCCAAGCCTGATTTGGGACATGTCCTGATACACGTATGTCCTTTTAGAAGTTGCATATCTGCCGGACAGACACTGGAGTCTAGAGTTTAGGGAAGACTTACAGGCAGGAAAGTCATTAAGGGATGGATGGTGATTTAAGTCATAGATGTTAATAACAACGCCCAAGGGAAGTATAAGGAAAAAGTCCAAGGATAAAACCTAAAGCAACAGTGACAGGTAGGGAGAAACCTTCAGGTGCAGCAACCAGCAAAACCAAAAGTAGTCAAAGAAGAAGTAGGAAGAAAACATGGTGAAAATAGTAAACTCCTGTAGAATAAAAAGGGAATTAATTTGTAGGTAAAACCAAAAAAGGGGTCCAATGTATGTGAGGCAACCTCACAGAAAATGTAGGACACCCTCAAAGGGAGCAGTGGGGTGGACTCAGGTATATTTTCTGCAGGAGAAAGATGGAAGATTGCGCAACAGTTGATTAATGTTCTGAGGGAAACAAAGATCCAATCATAAGACATTCTCCAAGATGAAATACCCCACAAAATTGTGGAGTAATTGGGTCATATTTGGACAATTGTAGTTAAATAAAGGTCTCACAAATACAGAAGAAATGATACATGGAACATTGGTGATGTGAATCCATCTCACTATGCAATTAAGATCAAACTACTGCAGGAATTATAATTTCAAAACAAAATGTAAACGTTGTAGATCTCAGCAAGTAAAACTGAAATAAGCAACAAAACCCGGGGAGTGGAGCACCCTAGCAGAGGGAAGTGCAAGGGGACTATTCATCTTCTCATTGGTGCATGCATACTGTCAAAACCCAAGTGTGCTGCTGAGAAAAACACAAAGACGCCAAACGCGTCATGACTTTCATAATCATCTCCCTTAGAGCAACCTCCTAGGGACTAATTAACAGAGGGCGCCAAAACATGTATATGCATATTAATAAAGGAAAAAACTGTCTCAAATGTGTAATACTCAAGTATCTTTGACTTCCGCCTTTACATGAGGCACCCAATGTGACTTGTATTCATCTTTTGTTATCTGTATATATCTAGTATTACAATATCACTTTTGGCAAAGACATAACATATTTGAAAATTGGTAACTCCTTTGATTCCCTTCCCTTTCCTTTTTTCTTCTCTTACATTGAAGTGAAGTTCAGTGCTTTTTATTTTAAAGTAGGATGCATGTCATAATTCCTTTAAAGTTAATCCTTCCTATCTACCCATTCATCCACAGTCTCACTTTCTTTAACGATGTATGGTTTAAAGTTTAATGTTATGGTTTAACTGTTAAATGGGGAGTCAAATCTCGTTGGTTTTTTGTGATGATTAAATGACACAACAGATGTAAGACGCTTAGGTACTTAATGATATAGACTTGTTTATATGATGTGAAATACTGATTTATATCTGTATATCTATTCTTGCACTTGTGTCTGTGTCTACAGAGTCACCTGGAATACTGTTAACCATTGTTAACACTGGGCTATTTCTGCTTGGTAGGATTTCGACTGATGTGTTCATCTGTAGACTTCTATTGATTTTCTGTATTGAGTAAATTTTAATAACTAGCATATATCATGTTTCTAATAACGTTATTATTCTTAGAAAGTATATATGCTGAAGACCTAATGCTGTAGGTCTTCTGTCCTCTCCCCTGTGTTCTCTCTACTTTAAGATACACCTTTTCTCAGACTATGAGTGCATCAATTACATCATGTCTGTAATCAGCAAACTTTTACTGCTTTGCTGGGAAAGGTACAGAGAAGGGAGGTGTTCCAATACTTTCCGATATAAAAATTGGCACTAGGATCTACTTTACTTTTTTTCAATATGACTTTAAAAGTCCAGAAGATAACAAATAACCAGTTCCAGCAAAAAGAAAAACAAATGGCAAAAACTATTCCAGAAACTGAAAAAAAAGCACACAACAGCGGACTATTGTTAAATTGGCACAATGGCTCTGGAGATGAAGTGTCCCATAATTCAAAATAGTAGAAGGAAGGCAAACATGACTTTACAGTTTGAATAAGATCTCTCTCTCTCTCTCTTCCCCTCCTCGCTCTCTGTCTCTCTCTCTCTATATGCAAATATATATACAAATATATATATTTGCTAAGGGATGGTTATTTCCTCTAAAATGTCTCTGAAAATGTGAGAACACTGTGGGGAGAAACCATAGTTTGCCTTCTGAAGAGATTTCCTACCTCTGGAGAGAGCTGGCCACCTGACTCATCTCACACTACCTAAAGCAAGTGACAGAAGCCTGAGGCAACTTACCTCTTTCCACCTAACATCTTTCCAATCAGTATTTGGAATGCAACCCTACACAATCTATTGATAATACTGATTCCTGGGTTCAAAGTAAATGTTTCCTAAACCTTAGTGTTTCCTGCCACATTTTACCTCACATAATAATTCTTTCTTCTTCATTTGCATTTCTCATTTCCCCTTGGTTCTTTATTCAAAAAATGCTCATCACCTCTTTGCTAATTTTCTAACATCAAGCATATGCTGATTTAGTCAATCACTAAAACCAACACTTACTGGGCCAGGCACGGTGGCTCACACCTGTAATCCTCATACTTTGGGAGGCCGAGGTGGGTGGATTGCCTGAGCTCACAGGTTCGAGACCAGCCTGAGCCAGAGTGAGATTCCCCTGTCTAAAAATAGCTGGACGTTGTGGCAGGCACCTGTAGTCCCAGCTACATGGGAGGCGAAGGCAAGAGGATCACTTGAGCTCAAGAGTTTGAGGTTGCTGTGAGCTATGATGCTATAGCACTCTACCCAGGGTGACGGAGTGAGGCTCTGTCTCAAAAATAAATAAATAAATAAATGAAATGATCTTAATAAAATCATTCCTTTATTTGAATGAATGAGACCTTTCCTTTTTCCCAAATATTCTTTGGCCACTAACAAGCTTTTATGTCCTTATTTCACCTCAGGCCAGACACATCAATGTAGAAATGCAAAGTAAATGATTAATATATTCAACACCCAGAAAACTCCCCATTCATAACTAGATGTTCTCAAGTCAAACATTCATTTAAGAATATAACTAACATCAATTCAGGTATTACGGTAGATAAAACATCACTAAAGAAAGCAGAAAAAGAAAAATAAAGTACTTTATTTTTTATTTATTTATTTTTTTCTTTTGAGACAGAGTCTCAAGCTGTCAGCCTGGGTAGAGTGCCATGTCATCACAGCTCACAGCAACCTCAAACTCTTGGGCTGCAGTGATTCTCTTGCCTCATCCTCCCAAGTACCTGGGACTACAGGCACCCACCATGATGCCCGGCTATATTTGTGTTACAGTTGTTATTGTTGTTTTAGCTGGCCCTGGCCCGGTTCGAACCCACCAATCTTGGTGTATGTGGCCAGCACTCTACTCGCAGAGCTATGGGCACTGCCCAATAAAATACTTTATTTAGAAGACTAAGTACTGTGGCTCTCTGTTAGCAAGGGAGATGTATAGACTTTATTTAGTCTACTTAGCTCACTCAGGTCTCTGCCAAAATGTTGCCTAGTTTTAAATGATGCTCAGAGCATCAATTAACAGACGGTTTCAAAGATGAAGCAATTTGACATATAACATATGCAAACAACAGAGACGGATATATACATATGCTGTTTAGTCTATGGAATTCAAAGCTATTTTGTATGTTTCAGTAATGCATGTCATCAATTATTGAGATGAGTCTTTTGCCCAACTGATGGTCCTACATGGCTGAATTTGAATATGTCTTTTTCTTGATTTCCTTTTTTTTTTTTTACATGATAGAAGATGTCATTTATTTCTAAGACCTTAATTTTCTTCAATTAAGTTATAACCAATATTAACATTTCTTTGAAAGGTAGTATATCATATATATCTTCACCAAAAACAATTTAAGGAACATTAGTAAAATGATTTAGTTATATTAAGATCTTTCTTCACTATGACTCATTAGGCCACTAATGTAATTTTCTCTCTTCATTAATTTCCTTGTCATAAAGTTCCTCAACATGGTTGTAAAGGCTTACATCTACTTCCTTATATTTCTCCATTTGATTTTAAGATCAGGATAATATTTACATTAACATTTTTCTCCAAAATTCAGTTACCTCAAGGTGACTCCTAGTACCTAAAGGCAATGAGAAAGAACAGTTACAGTGGCATTTTTCTTTAAGGCCAAAGTGTTCTCTTGTATCCACTGGGTTGCCAGTACTAGGTCTCCTGTCATGCTTATAGAAAGGATCAAAACAAAACATTTTTTCCCCACTGGAACTTTGGGGAATGGAGTGACTGCAGTACCTCAGCTGATGTCATTGTTTCTGACATAAAAAGACAAGATAAAATACTATTATATATTCTAAGTGGTTTATTCTCTGTTACTGATTCTCAAGAAATAGTAATTACTAGTGAGTGCCAACTTCACTGTGGAATCATGGGATACTTTCTGTAACAAAAACATTAATAATAATAATAAGCTTTTGACAGGTCAGACAGTGATCTACGTTTTTAAATATATTAACTCATTTAAATCCCATAATAATCCAATGAGATGTGTGAAAATTTTAATCTCATTTACAAGTGAAGAAACTCAAGGGCAGAAAAGTTACCTAATGTGAATATTAATTAGTTGGGAGAGCATAAATTTGAATCCAGATAGTTTAATTAAAAAGTGGCTACTCTGCTCACTGTAATAGGATGCTGGACAGCTATGAAATTCTGCTAGCATCAGTGGAGCTATTACTATAGCGCTTGCTACGGTGAGGTGCATCTCAGTATGTGACATACCCAGGTTCTAATTTCCCTATTTTAATTAGTATTATTGAACTGGTTAAGTTAAAGGTTTCAGATGTTAGTGCCGAAGATATGGTTATCAACCAAAACTTTTATGAAGGGGTAGAATCCTGAGTTCTACTAGTTGGCATCATATGTGATGCTGAATCTTTTGAAGGAGAGATATTTTTGTTTTCTGTTTTTAGCTTTCTTTCTGAAGTCAAATAAGAACTTATAAGCTATAAATGTTGAGGAAGATTATGTTGTAAAGTCTGAGAAAGGCTGGTTAGAAACCACACAACGCACTAACTAAACCAGACTTCTGTCTTAGAAAACACACTCAATGGCAAACAAAGCACGTTTCTTATCTGAAACTCTGATACTTCTAGAAAGTATTAGAATGTAAGGTAATCCTTTTAAGCCTCCCATTGACATTCCTATTTTGTGTTTTTTGGTCTTCATCATCTATGTAATTTTCTTTCAAAAATTTTATTGGGATTTTACTTCATGTGCCTGTTTTCTCTCCACAGGGAAGTCACATGTTTCTAAGGTCAAGGTCCACGTTCTTATTTATTCTGGATTCACTCAGCTTTTTAGAGCTTAGAACACAGTCTACAACTAATTAAAGAATGTGGGCTTGCTTTACGGCTGCATGATGAAAAGTAATGCAGTCATCTCCTTACACTGCATTCTTATTAATACACTTTATCTTAAAGCTAGATCTTTTATAAAAGAATAAAAACATCAGCCTTTTGGGAATGGTGATTCATTTTAGAATAAAGTATTTCATACATAAGTGTTCTTCATCTAGGGAGTGATTTATCCCATACCAACAGAATAGTAACTTGATTAAAAGTTGGCCAGTATTTCAGATTTATAGAAAAGATAGTTCAGCATGTTCATCAAAAGTGGAAGGGAATGGAAACTACTACAGCCTTCCTTAAGGGTGATCAAAAAATCCTTTTGTAAATTTCCCCTTTAATGTCCTCATAAGAGTAGCAACAGGAAACTAATGCAGTCTATCTATTGATCCTGTTGGTTTTGTTTTTGAAAGTAGAGACAGTGCTAAAAAAATAAAAAGTATACAGATTTTAAGAAAGGGAAAAACTGTATTAAAATTATAATACTCGGTATATACTGGTAACATTTTTTATCTTGTATATTGTATCTTATGTCTCCAAAAACTGCAGAAGTCAAACACGACATGAATATTACAGTATTAATATAGTCGTTTCTGTTCTTAAATTGCGCACACATTTTTGGGGTACCCTCTCCGTATCTAGAGTCTAAGTACTTTTCTCCTGCAGCTCCTACTCTGCTTCAAGCCAGATTCACCTGTCTTCCCCTCACTACTCATCTTTAAATACATGCCTGCATGTCCTCGGACTTCGATTTCATTACCCAGTTTTTCATGGGCTATCACCTCCAGTTTGAAAACATCACTACAGGCTACACGGGATAACATGAGGGATTCCTAATGAACTAGTATCAGTGCCATCGTGCATGTTAACAGAATCCCAAGGCTAATGAACTTATGTAGAGTAATACTTAAAACCATGTTTTGTTTTATATCTACATACGCTCTAAAACGGTTATACACTGTGAATATCAAATGTGAATTTTTGAAACCAATGTTTTATAAAAGGAAAGAATATGGAACTAAAGCGTGTTCTTAAAAAAAGTAAATGAATTATAATATTAAAGCAGAATATTATTAATTTAAAACTGAAGATACTTCAACTTAAATGTTATTACATATTTTACCAGGGAGAACTATGATTGTTAAACAGTTCTGTTAAATTTATCAGCTTCATCTGTAACCAGTGGATACGAAAACTGAGAGAAGTTAATGGGACTTTTTGAAGGTTATATTCTCCCCTTCAGTCAGGATGAAAATAGATGCATACAAACTATTCCTATGTTGACTCAATTCTTCCTCTGGAATACTTACCACATCATTATTTTCCACTACATATTTATCTGCTATCCTATGGAAACTTACTACCCTATACTTGGACCATTAAAATAACGACCTAAGAGGTTTAATGTCATCCTCTATCTTCCAATCCATTCTACTACTACAGATTTATCTTCCTAAAATGTTGTTTGATTAGTTGACAACCCAAACTGCTTCCTCTGCCATTCAAAGCCTTCTTAAAGTGACTCTCTAAAGTCACATACCAATGGAGTTTGTTTCCACATGTCCCTGACTCCTTCCCCATGGGTTTGTGACTAAACCCCGTCCATCATTAGTGCTTATGATGATGAGCTTTATGCATCAAGTTGGCTAAGGTTAGTCAATGAAATAGTTATCTAGGTGTTGCTGTCAAGCAATTATGGAGATATGATCAACATCCGTTATCAACTGATGTTAAGGAAAGGAGATGATCCTGGATTACCTGGACAGGCCTGATGTAATCACTAAAATGGCCTTAAGAGCTGAACTGAGATAGAGCTGATGTTTGCTTGAGAAGACAAAATTCTATCTGTGGGCTGCACAGTCTGCTCTTGCCTAAGAAGTTGCAGCTTGCCCTTTCTCATGGTCTCTGCCGTATGAATTCAGACCCCTGTAGCCAACCCCCATAATTGTATATAACTCAGTGCCATGCAATAAAGCAATGAAGGTGCATGCATGTGTATGTGTACATACACTACTAGGTCTGTTGCTCAGATGGAGCCCTGATTGATATCGTACTTTCCCATCACTAATACTTTATGCTCTGGCCCAGCACTTGCCACATTCAGTTTGTGCCTTATACATTACTGACTGCGCTCATCCTCTTCTAGACCTCTTTGCTTGAAATGGTCACCTCACCCTTGTTTTGACAAGGCAATACTACCTCATCTGTACTTGTATAAAATAGGAGTGACTCTCTGCAACTCTAACTCTTTCTGTGTCATTTGAATGGCACAGCATATGGCATGCCTTTTATTTTGTAACTTATGTATGGTATTTCTTTATGACAATATATCCTGTAAAAATATAAGAGCCATGTGCCATAGCTCTGAAGCAACACCAACATTCAGTGACCCTTCATCAACATGACAGCAATTGAATGAATGAATGAGTAACAACATATTTGTAATGACATATATGAAAAGGGTCAAATATTTGGAGTCAGATCTCATGTTTTATTCTGGCTTTCTTACTAGTTTTGTGAGATTAAGAAAATTCCTTCTCTAAAACAATTTTTTAAAACTTTATTCAAATTAATACGAGGGTATGATATTTAAGTTACGCTGTTCTTACTTCCAGGGTAAAATTCCATTTGTAGATGAGCCCCTCACCCCGGGGGCATGTTATACACCCTCACGATGTGCACATTAGGTGAAATCCTGCCTCCTGCCCTCCCTCCCTCTGCCATACCACATCCTCCCGCCTCCTGCTTCCCTCTACCCCTGAACTGGATGTAATAGTGTTTTATTGTTCTTAGGAACATATAATTGTTTATATATTGATTTCATATTAGTATAGAATACATTGGATATTCATCTTTCCATTCTTGAGATACTTTACTAAGAATGCATTTCAACTCTGTCCAAGTAAGTGTAAAAGATGTAAGGTCTGTATCTTTTTTAATGGCTGCATAATATTCTATGGTATACATAGACCACAGTTTATTGATCCATTCATGGGTTGATGGGCAAAGTACTTAATCTTTCAGCATTGTTTCCTCATATGTAAAGTGGTGCTTACATTGATACTCATCGTACTGGGTTATGGCAAATGCTAAGTGGGGTAAAGTGAAAGTGCACGAGAATAGAACTCGGCCTATATTGGGTGCAATGAAATACAACTATTATATAAATTTTTGTTAGAGATGTTGTATGCGTTACTTTTCAAATATATACACTGAACACATCCTGTGAAACAAGTAGTTCAGTAAGTCCAATGAAAAATAAAAAGATAAATTAGTGACTGCTGACATTTATTGAGTAGTTATATTATCCCAGACACTGGTCTAACATCTCTAACTCCTTTAGTCTACAAAAACTAGTGTGAGGAACTGCTATCATCCCTATTTATAGGTGAATAATCATAGAATAACATTAAGTAATTTACCCCAAAACACACAGCTATAAATGTTGGAGTCAAGAAAGAAAATAGGGCTATCTAGTTCTAAAGTTGGTATTTTTTCCTGTTGCGTCCAGCTACTTCCCAGGGGCACAGATTTGATTTTCAAGTAGCATATCCTGTAACAAGAGATACAAACATCTTCAAAAATAGCTGCTAAAACATCAACCTAGAAAGTGTCAGAAACAAGGAAATTAAGAAAACTTATGTTTTTCAAATTGCTTTAATGCTACCTGCTATGAGTAGAACAGACACTATCACTCATGAGGCAATATTAGAACAGGCGAAACCAAGCTGCCCTTCCCTGTTTTACCTGCCCCAGTCCAAGAAGAAGTTCACGTGCCCCTGCTTCATGGGGGTGTGTTACAGTTGGTATGCACCCGTGACTTAGCAGGGGAAACTTTTCCATTTAGACAAGCAGATTAACCGGCAGCGTTAAAGGTAGGTCTAATTCTAACATGATTTTTCAGTCCTTTGTAAAATAGTTTTTCAAAACGAGGCATTTCAGTCGCATAAAAATAAATAATCTTGGTGATTTTGATTAGGGATGTAATTCTACCATGATTGATAATAAATGTATTACCAAAACTGAGCAAGCACCTGAAAATAACAGCTGCTATCCAGATTAATTTTTGTCTAGGCAGTCTTCCTTTCTCCTTTTCTCCCTGGCTCCATCATCCATTCTCTCATCCCCCGCTCTCTCTCTTTCTCATCTCTTTTCCCCACTCTCTTCCCTCTAATATCAACTTACACTTTTGTATCAAAATTTTTTCTATATGTATTTTATATACTGTATCAAAAGTTAATACAAAGATTATCTGTGGAAATGATGGATAATATCAATACATTTTCTCACTCCGCTAACTAAACTTTTCCATGCTAAATCATGCCATCGATCTTCAAGTTACCTTTACAGGGAAATTCATAAGCCCTCCAGTGATGTCAAGCATGTTAGGAGGTTTCCAGTATATTTTGCATAGGACATATTTTAGAACATCTTTGCTGTGAAGTCAGCATGAAAAATGTAGTTGCCGTATCTATAAATCTCACTGCTGAACAACAGCAGCTCCGGGAGAACTTCTTCCAGACAGCCTTTTAAGTGTTGTGTATTTTTTTCTATTTGTTTTCCTGCTGCTTCAGCACTCTACACCTGCACTCTCGTGGTTTCCTATTCAACACTATTAATGTTCTTTTAAATTTTTTATTTATTTTTCCTGATAATTTCATCATATCCTGGCGTACAATTTACTAATCCATAAATCTTTAGGTTCTTCTATAAAAATATGATTTTCTATTTCCCCCCAGGCTGTCTCCAAAGTTCAGTTGCTTAAATTGGACCCACTCTCATATTCTCAATCCCAAATCTTTATTTCACTTCTGTCTCTTCCAAATGTTGACTCAGAATTCTCTGACAACTATCTTGGGTCTGGTGTTCATTACTATAAAATGGCACCTTTCTCTAATGTCTTCTGGGTAAATTGTATCCCTTCATTCATCTGCTTTTCCAACAACAAATCAGGTGTTTAAAGACATGGAATAAGTAGGGAATCTTTCCCCCAATTTATGTTATTGATAGGATTATCAAAGATCAAATGTCAATAAGTATCTGGGTTCGTCTCTTGGTTCTCAGTTCTGTTCCATACATCAACCTCTCTATCTTTGTGCCAGTACCATGCTGTTTTGATTACTAAAGATTTATAGTATAGATTGAAGTCTGGTAGCATCATTCCTCCTGATTTGTTTTTATTTCTGAGTAATATCTTGGCTATTCAAGTTTTTTTCTTGTTCCATATAAAACAAAGTACTATTTTTTTCCAATCTTTAAAGTAAAGGTGGTGCTTTGACAGGGATTGCATTAAATTTGTATATTGCTTTGGGTAATGTGGATATTTTAATGGTGTTGATTCTTCCCAACCATGAGCATGGTATGTTTTTCCATTTATTAATAAATGGTTTTGGGAGAATTGGCTGGTGACTGAAACTGGACCAACACCTTTCACCTCTACCAAAAATTGACTCACTGGATAAAAGATTTAAACTTAAGACATGAAACTATAAAGATTCTTGGAGAGAGTGCAGGAGAAACACTTGAAGAAATTGGCCTGGGAGAATACTTTATGAGGACACCTTGGGCAATTGAAGCAACATCAAAAATACATTACTGGGATCTGATCAAACTAAAAAGATTCTGCACAGCCAAGAACCCAGTAAGTAAAGCAAGCAGACAGCCTTCAGAATGGGAGAGGATATTTGCAGGTTATGTTTCTGATAAAGGTTTGATAACCAGAATCCACAGAGAACTCAAACTTATTAATAAGAAAAGAACAAGTAATCCCATTTCATTGTGGGCAAGGGACTTGAACAGAAGATTCTCTGAAGAAGACAGGCACATGGTCTATAGACACATGGAAAAATGCTCATCATCTTTAATCATCAGAGAAATGCAAATCAAAACCACTTTGAGATATCACCTAACTCCTGTAAGACTGGCTCACATAACAAAATCCCGAAACTACAGATGTTGGTGTGGATATGCAGAAAAAGGAACACTTCTGCACTGCTGATGGGAATGCAAACTAATACGTCCCTTTTGGAAAGAAGTTTGGAGAACACTCAGGGATCTAAATGTTGACCTGCCATTTGATCCTGCAATTCCTCTACTAGGTGTATACCCAAAAGACCAAAAAATCACTTTATAACAAAGATATTTGCACCAGATTGTTCATTGCAGCTCAATTCATAATAGTAAAGTCATAAAAGAAGTCCAAGTTCCCAGCGACCCATGAATGGATTAATAAATTATGGTATATGTATACCATGGAATATTATGCAGCCTTAAAAAAGATGGAGACTTTTACTTCTTTTATGTTTATATGGATGGAGCTGGAACATATCCTACTTAGTAAAGTATCTCAAGAATGGAGGAAAAGGTATCCAATGTACTCAGTACTATTATAAAACCAATTTACAATCAATCACACTTTCATATGAATAATAGTTCACAGCTATGGCCTGGGATGAAGGAGGGAGGAGGGGGGAATGGGAAGGGAAAGGGGAGGTCAGATTAAGGGAGGGTGAATGGTGGGATCACAACTATGATCTATCTTGCAAGGGTACATGTTGGATCTATTAAGTATAGAGTATGAATGTCTTAACACACAAATTAAGAAAATGAGGTGAGGGATATATTAACCAGTATGATGTAAGCATTCCAAATTGTATATTAAATCAGCACATTGTACCCCCTAAATGCATTAATGTATACATGTTCTACCTGTTTATGATTTAATTAAAATAATAAAGACATGGAGTATATATATTAATGTTTCTGTTTCTCTTTTAAAATGTAATGAGAGATACAGAATATTTTAAACAAAAACAAAAAAATTTAGGTTGCTTTGTTTGTAACTTAAACAGAAGAATCATAAAAAATGCATTTTCTTGTGCCTTCATAATAGTTTAATCCTTGTTATTTTTTTCTTGGATGATAATTATGTTCATTACAATTGTAGCTCATTTTCCTCATTTCCAGGTTAGTTTTATAGATAGTCTGAGTAATTAGACAGTAACATGGTTTTGAAAGAAGCTATATGCTAGTGGTTTGATTTCTTATATGCTTTCACATTGCAAGTAATTTTAAAAATAGCCAAAATCATTTGAAAAAAATACAGACCTGAATTAGGGATACATAATACTTCTTTTCCATACTATACACTATACAATTATTTTTATTTATGTGAATTTTTTCAGGAATCAGTTACCAAGAAATGTCAATGTATAAGCAATCTTTTTAAGTTAATCATGAAATAAAATTTTATATGCATTTTTATTTTAAAAGTAATTGGAAAAGGAATAATAAAGTGAGAAGAGTAATTACGGCTATTATGTAATCAGTGCTCACTACTATATGACAGCTACTCATAACACTTACATATTTTATATGTTATTTAATCATGACAATAACAGAAGATGGCAGTTACCATTGTCCTCATTTCCAGATGTTAAAATTAAAACTTGAAGAGGTTAACTGACTTGGCAATAAATAGCAGAGACAGGAATCCAACCTACTTATGCTTAACTCTAAAGATTGTTCTATGTACTCCACTAGATATAGTTGGCAAGCAAATTCCAGAAACACAAATATTCTGTAAAAAGAGGTTCCAAAATTTTAAAAGTACTTCTCTTATAGATTTAACATTTAAGTTAGGCAATACCAAAAAAAGAGTATGTTTCTAATGTAATTTAGATTGCATAGTGTACCGTTAATGCAAAATGTATTGTTTTCTCTTCAACGAGTAAGCTCTAGCATCATTGATAATAATAAATCTACAAATTAGTGTTGGAAAAAAATAAAATCTTAAAATCAAAAAAAAGATTAATCATGAATTAGTAATCATACTATAATAAAATAATATAGGAACTATTTTTACCTTTGCATTATAGGGAATGAAATGTTTTGATAAAGCTTCAGGTGTATGCATCCATGTTTTGTCTGCAATAAAGAATACACAGTGTTAAACTAAGTTACAGAATTGTGATGTCATATTCACGCATTAGTATTTGCAGGTAATCTGAGATGGGAGTTTTAGTTCTGAGATTCTCTTGCTAAATTGAAAAGGAATAGCCAGTCATTTATAAGTGCAGTGCAGTCGGAGAAAGTTTATGGGATTCTTTCCTTGATATAAAAATCTCCAGATTTTCTTTTGAAAATAATTCTTTTTTTCAAATAATACAAATGATACAAAATTTTTAAATAATGTATAAAAATAACAAGATCAATGGGCTATCAATAATTCTATCAATTATGTGACTAAAAAACCTATATCTTTCTTCTTTCAGTTTATGCTCTCAGGAGCTGTAGGTAATTTTATTGAATTCTCAGGACAAAAAAAGTCATCCGCTCTTTAATTTATCGTGGTTATTATATTTTAGCACAGAGGTTCTCAACCTGGGGGTTGTGACTCATAGGAACTGTATTAAGGGCTGTTGTGGCATTAGGAAGGTTGAGAACCACTGTTTTAGCATAAAGATTTTAGTATTCTAAACTTAAAAGGAAAGAAGATATTAAACCTAATTATATTATTTGTTATTTATATTTGTATTATTTATATTTTTCATTTGATTTTTTTTTTTTTGAGACAGAGCCTCAAGCTGTCCCCCTGGGTAGAGTGCTGTGGCATTACAGCTCACAGCAACCTCCAACTCCTGGGCTCAAGCGAGTCTCTTGCCTCCGCCTCCCAAGTAGCTGGGACCACAGGTGCCC